>QLPN01001839.1:0-29959 GCA_003314395.1 Albatrellus ellisii | reverse complement strand
TCTCTCCTCTTTCTTACTATACGCTAATACATCTGGGATATCCGCTAGTCAAAGCGCGATTGTCCTTTTTTGTTGATTTAGCCCTTTCTTCAGTTGTTCGGCTTCGACATAGCGTCGGCCTCACAGTATGAACAGAACCTACTGAGAGGTTTGCAAAACATCAACATAGAATTAATACCTGCTGGATTGAAATATCAACTAATAAGACATGATCACAGTTGTAGATATATACAGCAACAGAGAATAAAGGGAAAGAATGATAAATGTAAATAGAAGTGGATGAAGAATAGGTATATAATTGATAGTTCTGTTGACAGAACACATACCTGTGATGTTGTAGGGAATTTGAGGGTTCCTATGTGAGTTGAGGATGAATGAAAGAAAGGAAAAAGAGGCATGATGTTCATCTGCCAGTGTGCACCAGCACAGTGCAGCATGCACACAGGAGGAATGTGTGGCATGCCGTGCAGCAGTAGCATGGGTGAGGTGGTGGCTGCACTGTTTGTACAGCAGCAGTGGCTGCAGGTATGGGGCCGCATGCTGTTGACACAGTGGCAGTGCATGGGTGGGCATAGGGGAAAGGATGTACCAATCATCCGCATCATCTTGAGTGGACGTGGGTGGGGCAGGTGAGCAAGTTGCTGCACTGTGCTGGCACAGAAGTGGCATGGGTGGGTAGGTGGTGGCCATGCACTGATCATACAGTGGTGGAGTGGGAGGGGTAGTGGCCATGCGCTGTTGACACAGTGGTGATGTGAGCGCGCAGGTAGGAATAAGAGGAGGGACATACCAGTTGCCCACATCATCTTCACTGGATGTGGGTAGTGAGCCAAGCTGCCACACTGTGCTAGTATGGTGGTGCAGGCATGCATGCTGGCACAGGGCCTTGGTACAGCTGCAGTGTGGGTCAGCAGGTGGTGGCCACCCACTGCTGGTACACTGGTGGTGCAGGGGGCAGGTAGGGGGCCACGCACAGTTGATACAGTGGCAATGTAGGCATGCAGGTGTCAGTCAGCAGTACATAGTTCAAGAAAAAATCATGCACTGAAATGTCTTCCTGGAGGCAGCACCTTGAGAGGCATGCTGAGTGTGTCTGCCATTGTGGTGTACACAGTGTTACTTGCATTGCCTGCACACATCCAGCATCCCTGTCCCTGCATACAAAAAGAAAAAAAGAATATCATACAATGTATGAGACTGCCCTCACTGATGTCACCTCTGCAGACCAGTGCCAGTTCCCACACAACATGTGAGTGCCCCATTGCTCCCCCCACATGCCCACCACCATGCTAAACACACACGCCAGCTTCAACATGCTCTATGTGTGTGGTTTGAGCTGCTCCATGCCACTGTCACCACCACCACCTCTGTGACATGTGTGGCCAAGAGTGGCACAGGCCTGCATGACCTCATGCACTGTGTGGTTGCCAGCTGGCACCTCAACCACGCATTGTACGGAATGAAGATGTCTTCCGTGCGAGTTTGAGGTGTAAGGTGGTTTGATAGACGTGTATGACCAGAGCAGCGGACTCTTAGGCTAGAACATGTAATAGAATGGATGAAGATGATATTGAGAAATGAAACTGAGATAGTGGTGGGCTCAGCATAGTGTAGAATCTGCGTGATTCGACTGATGGCTTGTGGTAACTGGAAGGTAGCTTGTACTTGTAATGGCTGGAAAGTAGCTCAAGAGGAGGGGCGCACCCCTGACTCCTTAAATACGGTAGTCTCGTATGTACATTGCTCTGTCTCCTTGGCAGCGTTCGTGTAGTGTAGTTTTAGTGCATTATAGACGTATCGTACTATGCACTGCCAGGTTGTTCCAGCATGTGGCTGTAAAGTAAGTAAGTAACCTAGATCTTGCATCCAAAATCGTCAGTAGCCTGCTTGCAGGTCTTACAGCATAGTGTGTCATGCTCATGCCACACCTGCATGGCCTCATGTCTGAGGCACTGCAGTGTGATGTGTTTGACCCCACACTGTTGCTCACAGTGGTGGAGGCATTCACCACCACAGCACTGTGGGTGGGCACAGGCCAACAGGGTAGCTGATCACTGCCACAGCACTGTGTCTCAAGCAGCCATGGTGGATGTCCGGTACTGGGCCACACAGGCAGGTAGGGCCACACACTGTTGAGTAAGATGCAAGGAGGGGGGGATGCACTATGGTCAAACACAACATGGCTCATGGTGGTGAGGTCCTTGATGAGCTGCACACTCTGGGGGTAGTACTTCCTGACCCCCTCTTCACCCTCAGCCTCGACTGCTCCCATGCCCTCATCAGCTCTTCCACATGCCCCAAGTCCTCAACCCCACCTGTGCCTGAAGCCTCCACGATGCTCATCATGTCCACAGGTGTGACCAGGTAGCACCTGCCCATTGCATGCATGCTCACTGGCATCCATGCCACACTTGCAGCCTGCCACCCTGCTGTAAAGTTCTCCTCTGAGGCTCATCAGCAGTGGGTGATTTGAGCATGATAGCAGGCCTGTGATACTGTCCTTGATCGGATCCTGTGCCTCAATGTCTAGAGTCAGTGAGTCCAGTGCAGACAGCACCAGCGAGTCCACCAGCATTGACATCAGATGTCCCCTGCCCACATTCAGCTCCAGCAGCTCCAGCAGCATCAATGGTGACATCAGGAGAATCAGGTTTTACACCGATGCTAAATGCAGTGACAACTTCTCCAGCTGCAGATTGTGTGACACAGCATACAGGATCTGGTTCAGCTGGATGCTACTCACTGGCAGTGACTGCAGGTGCAGCTGGCTCAGGTTCATCTTCAGCATCAGCAATGACCACTTCAACAGGATATATTGCAGCATCAGCGATCACAGCTGGGGTGGCACAGCCTGTGAAGTTGGTGGGGCGCTCAGCAACCATGACCAATTGTTAAGAACATGAGTCAGCTCCACACATGGCACCTTGAACTGCTTCAACAGGGGCATGTCACCTTTCAATTATGACCCACTTGCATGCACAGGTCAGCAAGCAGCACAGCATGCAGTGAGAGCACCTCCACTCATGGATCCAATGACTATGGCTCTGCAAGTGTGTGCACAATGAACAGTGCCTGCACAGTGCTGCAGAGCATGCTCACCATGAAGATGGGTGCACTGATGATGTACAGCACACTGAGCAGGTATGCTGTGTCAAGTGAGAGCACATACCGGAATAGTGGGTGGATGTAGTGCAGGTTCATGTGCAGGTGCAGCACATCTGCATCCTCTCCCTCACCCCCAGTTTCATTCTCATCTGCAGCACCATTGTGGTGCTCATACTCTGCTGAGTCACCATGCTGGAGTGGCATGACATTGAGGTGGCCACTGGCCATGAGGAATGGCATGTGGTACTTGTACCCCATAGCTAGCATGACCATGTCGATGTGCATGAGTGCCACACCATCCTTGAATATGACTACATCATGTACTAATGCAAAGGAAGTCAGCAAGTAGGGATATGGAGAGGAGGGTCAGCAGACATGTGTGGAGCAGAGGAGGTACTGGCCTGCCACTGTGCTAAACATGCATGCCAGATTTGATGTGCTCTATGCACCATGGTTTGAGCTGCCCCACGATGCCGCCAAGAGTGGCACAGGCCCACATGACCTCTTGTGCTGTGCAGTTGCCAGCCAGCACCTCAACCACACAGTGTCTGTTGAGCACACTGTGGTGGAGGTGCAGTACTGGGCCACACACAGCATGCTGTTTGAACAGCAGCTGTGTGGGCAAGTAGGGGGCCACACACTGTTATGGCAGCAGTGTGGGTGCATGGGTGGGCACAGGATGATGGACATACCAATTGCCCATGTCCTCTTGAGTGGATATGGGCAGTGAACCAGCAAGCTGCTGCACTGTGCTGGTACAGTGGCAGCATGGGAGGCTCTGTGGGGATAGCATATTCAATCAACTCCTGCATGTAATTTGTTTTTTCTTATAATAGGAAAGATAAGCAGTTAGGCCATGCAGCACATGGTGGTGGTGGGTAGCCAACACATGCTGCATAGTCAGGTGTGATGACAATGTTGAGCAGCCAGCACATGCTAAGAGCGGCCTATTGGATGGTCTTAGGGAAGGTCTATAATAGTACTCCTGGTAACCAGAGTTTGGATATTGGCTTGGTGGACGTAATAGAGATTCCGGATGACGATGAAGAGTGGGATTAACGATATGGTTACGAGGATGATTCCACCAATAACAATACGGGGATCCAGTTTAGCTTTTAGCGTAAGATGTCTTAGTGAGTGTTTTAGAGTTCTTAGACTTAGTTCTTAGAGGAGAGTGAGGTTATAGCAAGTTTTAGGTCAAGCGCAGTATGAGGAGAATCCCTAGATTGCGAAGTTGACAAGACTGGGGTTTAAGACCGCCAGTTTGTCAACTATTTATACAAAACTAGCGATCTAACTATAGTATAGTTGCACAGTAAAGCGCAGTAAGTAAACAATAATGCGCAGTAATACGCAGTAATGTGCAGTAATGCGCATTAAAGATGCATCCATGTGATATAAGTGGCTCAGCCACAAACGCGAAATGAACTAGAGATAAACAAAGGTAAATAAGGACGAGAAAGGAGAGTCCTTGCTAATTGTATAGTAATAGTCCTTAGCAAGTAAATGTTATAATAAATAAGAAGAAAGATAAAGAGAAAAGATAAGTCTTGTATAGTACCTGGAGCTATGCTCACACTTAAGTATGTAAATACTTAAGTACTATAAAAGAGAAAAGAAAAGGATAAGTCCTTACTAAGTAAAGTGGAGCTAAGCTCACACTTGTAGTAACAATACTACACTTTACTAGTAAGTAAGATAAAAAAAGAAAAAAGAAAGAAGAAACAAAACCATTATGAGGTGCCAAAGCAAGTGCCTCGTAACAGCACATACAACACTTGGCAGTGGTGAGCAGCCAGTACATGCAGCATGGGGGCAGTGAACAGCAGTGTGAGTGGTTGTAAAAAGCCAGGATGCATGCACTGGCACACTGTGGCACACTGCTGTGCAAATGCTGCATTGCTGCATGCATGCTGCACTGCCATGTGTGGTGTGCCACACCAGGGGATGACTTTTTGTAGTGCCAATATCTCAACCATGTGTTGACCTGATAACACACCATTTTTCCCTAATATGGCACCACTTACCAATCGTAGTCCCATTCTTAAGTAGATGAGGATCCATCCAGTGGTCAAAAAGTAATGATACATCACAGTAGATACTTGAGAGCAGCCTGGTCATTCTTCTACTGTGCTGTGTTCACTGATCTTACATCATACTGTGTCGCAAGGATCAACACACATCAGTGTCATGTCTAGACCGACCTAGCTTATGCTTACCTGAACCATCATCAATGTCGACCAGGGCATGGGCACCTTGTCCTGCCAGAGATACTTGTAAGGAAGCATGTTTTTGGTGTTCACCTTGTACCATCTTCTGACCAGTCAGCAAGACAGTACACATGTCAGGCTTCAAGTCAGATCATGAACAGCTACATCTTTCCAGATGCACCAGGCCCCTGATGTAGACCATCATATTTGAAGACAGCTTGCAGGAATTGCACCATGATATGTGATGAGTGTGACCTGTGACCCACAACAGATCTAGAGTATGCACCTTTGTGCTCGTTCATTGCCAAGACATCTGCAAACCTGTTAGGGTTTGGCATGCATAAGCGGCTAAACACCTTTCAGAAGATTGCGAGAGAACTCCAAGGCAAACACCAAGAGGGAATAACCAGACAACACTGTTATTGCACAACTGAAAGACAGGAAAGTGGTTAAACTATAGTACTGTTGGAAATTGAAGCATTTTGTTTGGCTCAACCTCACACATACCTAATACACATCCTTATTACATCCTTCCATCTACATCTTATCTTATCCCACTCCACCCACATACATCTCCTTTACCACATTCTTACTACACATGTCTACACTCTGCTTAAACTCTATTCCACATACACTACATAAGACAAATCCCCACTTATGTAGTCTCCTTAGTGTCAATTTTTTCTACTATACAACACTGATCATACTTATCTATATTAGTATATGTATGTGCAGGCTATGGAAGATGACAGCAGCAAGGATATATAGCATGGAGACGACATAGGTGGTTCCTAGGAACCAGAGAGTAGGAGGCAGATGCATGTCTGCAGCAGATATGTAGTCACCAACACAAGAGTGTGAGGAGATGTGGTAAGAGTATGCTGCAGGGTAGGTGTGAGAGGGTGATAAGATGAGGTGGAGGAGATACTCACTCAGACAATACATGTGATGTCTGAGGAGTTTGTATAGTAGTAGTGTATGGAAGGAAGATGGCTTCCATGTGAGTTTGAGGTATAAGGTGGTTAGATAGATGTGTATGACCAGAGCTGTGGACTCTTAGGCTAGAACACATAATAGAGTGGATGAGAATGATATTAAGATGGTGTAACAGAGATAGCAGTGGGCTAGGCATAGCATAGAATCTGCATGACTTGACTGATAGCTTGTACTTGTAGTGGCCAGAAAGTAGCTGGAGATGAGGGGTTCTCCCCTAGCTCCTTAAATACAGTATTTCGCATATGTACATTGCTCTGTCTCCTTGGCAGCATTTGCATAGCATAGTTTAGTATATTATAGACATATTGAACTATGCACTGCCATATCATTCCGGTGTGCAGCTGTAAAGTAAGTAAGTAACCTAAATGTACGGCCAAGATTGTCAGTAGCCTGCTTGCAGGTCCTACAGTAGTCCACCTTATATAGTGTGTAGTAGATAGATTTGTAGCAGAGAGTGAATAGTGGAATACAACAGCTACCTAATGTAAGGGGACATGCATCATCCTGGAGTGTAATGTGGGGTGAGGGTGCTTGGAGATATATGTAGTCCAAGGAGAAGAAGTAGGTGATGGTAATAAGTATGTAAGTGGTGTGTAAAGTGCATTGTAGAGAGAAGCCAAATGAAAATATAGTGGTATGTACGAAAAAGATCAACAGTATATGTTTTAGTCTCTTGCAGATTGCATCACTCATTCTTTCCCTTTTTATGATCTATCTCTTGGTTTTACAGTTAAGCTCCCTTTAAACTTTTATTGTAGCTGAACTGTATAAACCTCTCAATTTTTGTCCACATACCTCAGCACTTTTATCTATTGCTGAGGTATGTATCTCATCTGCTACTCTATCTTCTCTCTGACATACCTGTCTCTTGTAGCAACCTCCTCTCTATTTTGTGTACCCCCACTTGTACACCTCATCATCTTTCTTATCAGATGTGGCCCCTTGGCCCACTGCTCAGTCTCCTCAAGGGAATAACCCTTATCATTGCCAGTGTTTGTTCCTCCTGCAATGCACAGTTGCTTTATGCTATGCTATACTTGTTGTTCACCTCCCTGCCCAGTTTTCCACACTTAGACATTGATGTTGAAGATTTTGCTGTGTGTATACTACTTTTTGTTCAGCTCTGCTTCCTTTCACTACACACATACTCTTTACACATCATACATACATATGACACTCCACCACATGCTTCTTTCCTTGGACCACTTACCACATATCTGAACACTCACACACCACCCACTTCTCTGGGATGACATGCATCCTTCTCCATTATGGTAACTGTTGTACTCTACAATACACTCTCCACTACAACCTTACCATTAACCTACTATATAAGATGGACTACCACTATACAACTCCCTCAGATGTCTTACACATTGTCTGAGTGAGTATCCTCTCCACTCCATCTTGTCACACTCTTATACCTTCCCTGCAGTGTACTTAAACCATGTTGCTCCACCTACTGTGTCTGCAACTTCTTACTCCTCTCTGCTGCAGATACAATGCTTATTGTATTGACATTAACAAATATCATCATTGTTGTCTCCCATATCCTGCATGCACAATTGATGAGCATCATGTGCATGTAACACTGGAAAATGACCATCAGTGACATCAGGTGAATACAGCAACATTAATGCACCACACATGATGATCATCTGCAGTCACATCAATCATGCATTTGCTAAGGCATTGGACTATAGGACTGGCTTCAGCCAATGAGGAGCAGGACTGATAAGATGTATTGGCTGAGACTGTATGTGCAGGCTTGGGCAGGCAAGTGTAAAGAGCTTGAGTGCAATGAGAAACATGTATAAGATCCCCAGTGGGGAGAGCAAAACAGATATCATCTGCAGCAAGTGGTAGGGAGTCACAAACACAGCAAGTGATGTGACATGGTTTAAGTACACTGCAGGATGGTGATGAGAGAGTGGAGAGTAAGATGGGAGGAAGTACTCACTCAGACTAGATAGAAGACATCTGAGGAGATGTGCAGTATGTAGTCCATCTTATATAGTGACCACTAGTAGAGTTAGAGTGGAGGAAGTATTGTATAGTGTTGACATGCGATGCTCTTTGCACCAGACCCATGCCCCACACTTACTTTACATCAGCATGGTCTGTGCGCCAGCCCTTATAGTATATAGGTATTGTAGAAGGGACATTGATATTCAGTCAGTTTTCCTACCCTCTCCACAGCTATGGATAGTGCTACACTCCTTCTTACAATATATTTGTTGAAGTTTTTGTAAGCACTACATTACTTTGTTCAGACTTCCCTCTTCCCATTCACACACAATAACTACATACCCTGTATGTTGTTATACTTACACACATAACATCCACTTCACACATCTCCATGGACTCTCACCCCACTTACTTCTCCAGGATGACACACATCCCTCTACATTTGGGCACCCTTGTACTTCACCACATATACTCTGCCCCAACTTTACTTTCACTAGCTATATAAGATGAGCACTTATGCACAACTTCCTCAGACATTCTACCACAAGTCTGAGTGAGTACTTCTCCACCCCATCTATATCTGCTCTTACACCTTCCCTGCAGCATACTTTCACCACATTGCCCCACCTTACTGTGTTGGCTACATCTCTCTCTGCTGCAGGCATGCTGTCTGTTCTCCCCTCTCAATGTTGCTATCAATAATACTCTTGTTTGTTGCCTGCCCATGCCTGTGTGTACAATATTCAGCTGTCCTGTTCTGTGCTTTCCTCCTTCTTGGGCTTTTGCCTGTGCTCTACCCACCCAATCCTTTCCATCCTCCTTGAATGGAGTGACTGGTCTTGGGTCAACCACTGCACTGAACATCTCGTGTTATCATATAGTACAAAGAGCTCTATAGTGGGAGGGACACACATTGTCCCAGAGTGAAGAGTGGGGTGCAAGGTACTTGGACATATGAGTGGGTGTAAAGTGAAGTCTGAGGAGAAGGTGTGTATGTAATGGATAGGTAATTATGTGTGGTTTGGGAGGGGAGCCAAATGAAAAATATAGTACACACAAAGGAATATTCAACAGAGACATGGTCCATGGAGTCATGAGTTGCACAGTCAGCATTTGGTGTGATTGGTGATTTTCCTTTTTTGCTCATCCAATATTGTATGATACTTTATTTGTTCATGTCCAGGCTCCACCACATTTCTGTTGAACTTATACAGTACATCGATTAATGCATCTCCTACTCATTCTTTTCACTTGCCATTCCTTTCCTTTCACTCCCTACATATATTTACATACATATGACACATCCTTCTTTCTACTGCAACACTTCCACTTCCATTCACATCCCACACCACTCATACTCTGGATGACACACATCCTACTTACTTATGAGCATCCTTGTACTCTAGGATTGCATCTCCACTTTAACCATATTCACTTCTACTATATAAGATGGACCCACCACTACATACCTCCTCAGATGTCTTTCCACACAGTCTGAGTGAGTACACTACTCTTCCCATCTTCTGTCTCTCTTACATGGCTCTGCAGTGTACTGAAACCATGTCACCTTGCCTACTGCATTTGTGACATCTTACCTGCTGCTGCAGATGCTTCCTGCCACTCTCCCTGTTGGGAGTCTCCTATCCATTATCCATCATATACATCCTTGCTGCTGTTGTCTGCCATAGCCTGCACATACATCCTTCACAACATGACATTGGTGATTTGCATGACAGGTGCAATGCCATCTGCAACTACTTCCACTTCTTCACCACCTGCTGCTAATGTTAAAATAGAATTGCCCAAAGTACCAGACATGGACACTTGGGCTCAGGCAATCACCAGAGTACTTGAGTCCAAATGTGTGACATGTCCACAGCTGCAAAGCACAGCACCACCACATGAAAATGGTAATGTGTGTAATTTCTGCAGCAAGATGAATCACTATATTTGCAAATGTTTGGTTGTCAATGACTACATCACACAGGGTAAAATTAGTCAGAATGCTGATGGGAAAGTTGTCCTACCAACAGGAATATTTGTGCCTAGGGGCATCATTGGAAGATAGTTGCACAACTGTGTCAACAAGTGGCACCACCAAAATCTGGGAAACATCAGTGCTGGTCAGATGATGCTGATTGTGCAGGTGACAAATGACCATGTCTTCAATAACAAGGGTGCCAACTTGTATCAGCTGCTGAAGGATGAGCATATCATAAATCTTGAGTGCAAGTTGTATAACTTGTGTTGTGCACAGGTACCCTTCCAGCCTACCATCAGGACATGAAGGCAATGCACAGAAGAAATCTTGTGGCTGGTGACAATTCTTGTGATGTGTCTGAGGTACCTCTGCCTCAACAGTCTAACTCATGTGCCCTGCAGGTGACTCGAGAATTGATGCATCACCAGGCTGAGACTACTCAGTTGGCAGTTTGTAACAATAATGGTCTGCCCATCCACCCTTTTGCCCAGGCTCAAGATGCAACAATTCCCACACCTGTGTGTTGAATATCTACTGTATGTCACTAATACCCTTCCCACTTCTTCCTTTTGTTCAGCATTCCTATCCCTTCACTGGTACTCACACCTTACATACACTTGACACACTGTTACATCACCACAACTCCTCAGAGTTCTTCCTCACTCCCACACCACCTGTACTCTGGATGACATGTGTCCTTCATACTTATGGGCATTCTTGTACTACAGATTACAAGCTCCCCCTTTACTCTATCCCCTTCCACTATATAAGATGCACACCACTATACAACTACTCCTCAGTCATTGTCTTACAGACACTGAGTGAGTACTCAACTCTTACATCTTATCCTAACTTTGTCTCATAAACCTCACAGCTCTAACCTCTTACCTTGTGGCAACTCACTGTTGTCCACATTACTTACTACTGCTGCAGCAATGCTCCCTATAGTCCTCCCATGCTGGGAGTATCTATATATATTACTCTTGCTCATAGTTGCCTGCCATAGCCTGTGCGAACACTGTGTCTGCTAATCCCATGCCATTACATGTTGTGCCTGCACAGAGAAAATCCAACAACATGTACTGCATGGATCTGCCAATTCATGACAAAACTCATGCAGCAGAAGTCTTCCAATGCACTATGGAAACACCAATAACTATCACCCATTGTCAGCTTTACTCCATTGCCCCAGAAGTCTGCTACCAAGCTTGGGAGGCAATGACAGCAAAGAAAGTTCCCATCAACCCAGTCCCCACAACAGCTGCAAACTATGTGGATGATGATGATGATGATGATGATGATGATGATGATGATGATGATGAAAATGACATCATCAATAGCTATGCTCAGACCATCTCTGATGAATAGGTTTGTCACCTAGTGCATGATATGCAATGCAGATTTGAAGAAGTGGTCATGTTTAGTTGATGCAGCAGGCCTATTGTCATCCCTGACCCATACAAAGCATACTTGCATAAGTTCCCACCTGGCTAGCTGCCAGACTCACTCATAGTCACAAAGGAGTCAGCATTGTGAGGCCAATGCTAAATGTTGAAGCTGAACAACTAAGGACAGAGCTAAAACAAACAAAAAGGACAATTGCACTACAACTAGCAGATATTCCAGATATATAATCAGTAAAGTAAAACAGGAAAGAGACTTAGAGGCTACTGCACCTAGTGGATATCCCAGAAGATCAGAACTGGAGAATAAACTGCTAGGAGTCTTGTGTATATATAGTATGCTGGAACATGCACAGACCATGCTGTACAGTATAGATGAGAAAGTAAAAGACAATATCATATCTAATAGAGAGGATGTGTAAGTGCTGACTGAGGCTCTGCAGTAACCATGGGAGTGATTGGTGATACTCCACAGCAGGTGTGAGAAGGATTGGTGAGCATCCACAGTAAGAGTGAGAAAACAAGTCATAACTAAAGATAGAATGGGCCAATTGGGGATTGGACAACATATGTGTCATTGGCAGATAAAAATGAACACATAGAGTGTATGACTGTGAGGATCGCTTTGATTGATCAGGAGTGATTGTAAGATCTATGAACAATAGAGACATAAGAAATATAGGAAAAATGAGAGAAAAATAGGAGAAAATAAGAATGGCCTGACAGGCATCCCTTTGCTCTATTTTGCCACTTGTTGACAACAATCTACATGTTGAGAGCATCATTGACATGGGGTGCCAAATGATCACAATGTCAGAAGAGGTTTGCCATTCACCTGGACTAATTTATGACCTGAATGTGGTCTTAAATATGCAGATGGCAAACAGTGAAGTTGACAGATCACTTGGCCTCACCTGTAACATTCCATTTTTATTTAACTATATTTGCAGTCATCCACAGTCCTGCATACAACATCCTACTTAGGTGACCATTCAATGTATTTATGCAAAGCATCATTTGCAACTTTGGTAATGAGGATCAGATGATCACAATCCATGATCCTAACATGGGGTCATCAGTGACTATGCCTACACCACTGTGTAGGTCCTGTTGATTCCAGTTTTCCCAAAAAGAAGTATTGGGTTTTTGTGATTTGAGGATCTGACTGAGCATTGGGAAGATTGTAAAAATAATGATGTGTGCAGTTGTGAGAGCACAGACTCACTTGATGTCTCTGATGCATTTATTTGCAACAATCCTGTTCCCATTTTCATCTTTACACCACAAATCCCACCCCATCTATGCTTCCAGCTTCTGTTTTTCTTGATTCTTCAGACTCCACTGTTGCTGTGTATGGGAAGAGAAAGTACAAGCCAGTAGCAAAGAAAGTGTGCCCAGTTATGGCTGATCTCCCATCACATTTTTGCATTATTCATGATATATGTGGTGATCCTCTCACGTCTATTCCTATACTTTTACCAAATCCTCCACCATCTATTCCAGTCAGACACTATACTAATGAACACAGAGATATCATAGACAGAGCTCACAAAGGTGACTTCCTTTGGCCCACCAAGTGTGATCTCATGCATCACTTTATGTGCTTACAGAACTTGGGTTTTGTGTGGGATGACTCTGAGCAAGGATAATTCCAGGAAGACTTCTTCCCACCCATTGAAATCCCCATTGTAGAACACAAGCCTTGGGTACAGCACAACACTCCCATTCCACCAGGTATCTCCAATGAAGTCTGTTGCCTTATTACCAAAAAGATTGCAGCTGGTGTCTGCAAGCCATCCAATTTGTTGTATTGGTCTTGCTGGTTTTGAGTTGTCAAAAAGGATGGTACCAGTCTCCAGATTGTGCACAGCCTTGAACTGCTCAGTGTGGTGACAATCCAACACTCTGGCATACCCCTGTTCACAGACCTTCTTGCAGAGCAATTTTTGGGTCACATTTGTGGTGCAACATTAGATCTATATGTTGGCTATGATGAGTGATTGCTTGCAGAATCATCACAAGATAGAACCACATTCCAGTCACCATTTGGCATGTTGCATCTCATCACCCTTCTGATGGGGTGGATGAATTCTGTTCCTATTTTCCATGAAGATGTTATTCATATTCTACAGTCTGAAATCCTGCATGTCACAGTACTGTTTATCAATGATGTACTGGTGAAAGGTCCCAACACTGATTACTATAATGCCAATGGTAAATATGAAATGATCCTTCAGAATCCTGGCATCTGATGGTTCATTTGGGAACACTTTCAAAATATTAACCATGTTGTCCAGCAAATGAAGTACACTTGAGACACATTTTGAGGGCACAAGATGGTGCTCTGCACTCCAGACTTCAATGTTGTAGGACACCATTGTACTCCAGAAGGGCCTGTTCCTGAAGAATTGCACATTGCAAAAATATCCACTTGGGGTCCTTGTCACAACCTGTCTGATGTTTGCACATTCCTCAGCACTGTTGGCATTCTTCACATCTTTATTCACAATTTTGCACATTGTGCTCACACTCTCACCATGCTCACTTGTAAATTCCAACCTTTCATCTTTGGTCCAGAGCAGCTAGTGGCACAAGAAGACCTCAAACAAGCCATTCTCTCATCACCCATGCTCAGACCTATCAACTATCATTCACCCATGCCTGTTATCCTCTCATTCAACACCTCATATATTGTGGTCAGCTTCATCCTTAGTCAAGAGGATTCAGAAAACAACAGACATTGCTATTTCATGTGTTTTGGCTCAATAATACTTAATGATTGAGAGTCATGCTTTTCGCAAGCCAAGCTTGAGATCTATGGCTTATTTTGCACCCTGTGTGCATTAAAGCTCTACCTCATAGGTGTTCAAAATCTCTTCATTGAAGTTGATGCCTGGTATATTAAAAGCATGCTAACTAACCAAGACCTTGCACCTTCTGTGAGTATCAACAGGTGGATGATTGGCATCCTTGCATTTCACTTCATGCTTGTGCACATACCCAGTGTAGTCCATGGTCCAGATGGATTGTCACAAAGACCTCTGCAGCCTGGCAATAAGCCTGAGGTTGATGATGAAGAGGAATTTGATGAATGGATCAACCACTTTTACAGTTTCATGCATATTATTAACCCACCACTTCCCAATCCCTCACCATGTTAGCTAACAGCATATCAGAATCCCCAGCAGAGGACAATACAGTATTGCAACCCAATGGCAAAAGTGTGCCAACTGAACCAATTCTATGAGACACTGTGGCACTGCAACAGGATGAGCAGCTTCTTGCCATCTGCACATGGCTGGACAACTTACAGCACCCAGCTGATGTTGATGATGCACAGTATGCAAGATTTGTGTGCTATTGTACTGAATTCTTTGTGGTTACAGGACAGCTCTGGCAGAAAGACCTGCATGGCCAGCATAAAGCAGTTCTTTTTATGAGGAGCAATTGCCCATTCTATGATCTGCACATGATGATATTGGTCATTGGGGTATTTATGTGATGCACATGTTAATTTGTGAACACTTCTGGTGGCCTCAATTGCCATGAGATGTCACCTGGTTTGTGCAGATGTGCCATATCTGTCAACTGTGGCAGATTAGGAATGTCTTGCTGCCTCCAACAGTTGTGATGCCAGTGCCCTTATTCACCATAATGTACATGGATTCCATGCACATGCCTCCATCTGGTGGATATAAGTATATTGTGCAAAGTCATTGCTTGCTCACACATTATCCTGAGTTTTGCATGCTACATTCTGAGACAGCAAAATCCCTTGGCAACTGGATATTCTTTGTCACTGGGGGGCACTGATGGACATTGTGTCAGACAATGGTGCACCGTATGTCAAAGTGCTCAACTATTTGGTGCAGTGGTATCACATCTGACATATTCACATTTCTGGTTACAATTCACATGCCAATGGCATCATTGAGTGTCCACATTTCAATGTGCACCAGGCTTTTTTCAAGGCTGCAGATGGCAACCAGTCAAAATGGTTTCAGGTTGCATATTCTGTATTTTGGGCTGACTGTGTTACAATATGTAAACACATGGGGTGCTCCCTGTATTTTGCTGTTACCAGCACTCATCCTATCCTACCCTTTGATATCACAGAAGCAATGTATCTCATCCTGCCACCAGGTTCCATTCTATCCACTACTGACCTTATCTCTCAAAGAGCAATCACACTCCAGAAGCAACAAGAGCATCTCACAGAGCTACACTGCACAGTATTTGATGCATGATGGGAAGCTGTGGCCAGATTTGAACATGAATTTTGTTATGAGGCACTTGCTTTGGCACCTCGTAACGGTTTCTTTTTCCTTTTTTCTCTTTCTTCTTATCTTACTTACTATAGTAAAGTGTAGTATTATTACTACAAGTGTGAGCTTAGCTCCACTTTACTTAGTAAGGACTTATCATTTTTATTCTCTTTTATAGTACTTAAGTATTTACATACTTAAGTGTGAGCTTAGCTCCAGGTACTATATCAGACTTATCTTTTATCTTTTTTTTATCTTTCTTTTATTTATTATAACATTTACTTGCTAAGGACTATTACTATACAATTAGCAAGGACTTCCTTTTCTCACTCTTATTTTCCTTTGTTTACACCTTGTTCATTTCGCGCTTGTGGCTGAGCCACTTATATCACATGGACACTTACTGCGCATTACTGTGCATTATTGTTTACTTACTGCACTTTACTGCGCAATGTTACTATAGTTAGATCTCCAGTTTGTATAAGTAGTTGAAAGCCTGGTGGTCTTAAACCCCAGTCTTGTCAACTTCGCAATCTAGGGATTTCTCCTTACAACTGCGCTTGACTTAAGCTTGTTATAACTCAACTCTCTAAAGAACTCAGTCTAAGAACTCTAAACTCATTAAGACATCTTACGCTAAAGTCAAACTGGATCCTCATATCGTTATTGGTGGAATCATCCTCATAACTATATCATTAATCCCATTCTTCATCGTCATCCGGAACTTCTATTACGCTCATCAAGCCAATATCCAAACCTTGGTTACCAGGAGTAACATTTTAGACCTTCCCTAAGATCGTCCAATAGGCCGCTCTTAGCAAATTTGATGTGACTATCCATGGTTTCAACTTCCAGTGTGGTGCTCTTGTCCTCATCCACCACACCACAATTGAATAAGTGTTAAATCACAAAATGCATACATACTATCTCAGACCACTTGAAGTTCTTTCATGCAATAGAGGTGGCATATACATCCTCTGTGAACTTGATGGTTCAGTCCTTGACAGGCCTATCATGGCATTCCATGTCATCCCCTATTTTGTGTGACAGGTGATTTCCCTGCCTCTGCTCAATAACCTGATAGATATCATGACAGATTGTCTCCATCAACTAGAGTCTACCATGCTAGATGATGCTGAGGAGAATGATACCAACTGTGACTAAGAACATGTCTCTTTTTTTTTTTCTTTCTTTCTTTCCCTATCAAGTTTTAACCTTGTTCACAAGTCTCCCAATTGTTCTTTAACCCTTTTTGCTTTATATTACAGGCAGCTCATAGATGTACAAACAGAATTACTGATAATATGTGTGCACAATGACTTTTACTCCCACTCCTTTCCCTTGCATTTTGACCCTGCTGCCTTCCAATGCAACTTGCTGCACTCTGGACTCTGCTGCTCTTGCTCTGCAAGTTGCATGTGAATGATTTGGATCTTGGCCTCCAGCAAGTGCATGGACTGGTCAATGGAGAGCTGCTGCAGCCCCAGCTTGGCATGCTGCATCTCATACCACCAAAGGGCCCCCCAGTTGGTGGTGTCCATCATGTCACTGTTCTGGTAGTTGAGGCACAGTGGGGTCATCAGGAAGTTGAGGCCCATGATTCCACCCACCACCAGTAAGGGCCCCTTGGAGTCCAACCAACTGTGCATGATGGTGCAACTGGGCCCTGCTGCCTCACCGCTGCTTTGCATGAAGAGCAGTGTTGGGGACTGTGGGTCTGTTACCAATTGATTAGTGGCTGAGGCATGCTGTGCCAGTACAGTGACTCACCTGCTACACAGCTCAGCTGTACAGCATTTTTGCAGTGTTGCTGCTGATGTGTGCACTTGACATATCACCCCACATGCTTGTGCCACATGCACTGGCTGTCCATGTGCTGGCAACAGGCACACAGTGTCATTGCCTGCATGGTGTCAACCATGCAGACAAGGGGATGCAGAGTAGGTACATACCTGTCATGTTGGCTCTTCATCTGTCTGCTTCCACCCTCATTGTTTGGTGGTGCTAGCAGCCATCTTTGCCATCATTGTGCCTGTGTGTGCACATTTTTGTTGGCATGGTGTGGTGTCCTCCTCCACATCTTCTGTGCCACAATTTGATGCCATTGACAAGGTTGATCTGGTCAGTTCCACTGTCCCTTCCCCCTCCTTGCCCTCACCATCCTCATCATTGCTGTCTTCATCATTGTCTTCACTCCTGCCACAGCCATTGTGGTTGCCATTGTTGATCAGCTCCAGAGGTGCATGCCATTTGTCCTTGTCCACTCTCAGGGCCACTGTGTGCACCTTGATGCCCAACTCTTGTATCCACACCTGTCCTCATGCTGGTGCAGGCAACATGACCTTGGCCTTCTGCCCATGCATTCTGACTCCTGCTTGTGGTGTCAACAGCTCAGTCTGTGGTGAGTGCCAGTGTTCTTCAGTGGCACATAGCTTGGCTGCCTCCCATTCCACCTCCTCCCATGATGCACATTCTGCCTCTTCCCATGCCATGCATTCTGCTTATGCACATTCCTTGGCCTCATGTTGCTCAGCCTCCTCATGTTCTGCCTGCTTGCATGCTTCATGGTCTGCCCATTCCTGCACCTCACACTTGGCCAGTTGATGCACCTCCCACTCAGCCAGCTCCTGTGCCTCCTGCTCCACATGTTCTTGCATCTCACATTCCTCATGCTCCCATCTAGCAGCTTCCTTGAGCTCCAGTTCACACTTGAGTGCCTCAGCAGCCAACCTGGACCATTCTGTAATCTGCACTGGTGGCAGGAATTCCCATGCCCAACTCACCCAGTGTGAGGCCAATGCTAGATGTCAAAGCCAAACAACAGAAGAGGAGGGACTAAAACAAACAAAGGATTTATCTTGCTTCAAAGCTAGTGGATATCCCAGATGATCAGAACTGGGGATAAAACACTAAGTGGACTACTGTATTTATAGTAATGGAATCAGTGCACAGACCATGCTATACACTATAGGGCCAGAATATGAGAACAAAAAGAGATGAGGTCATAGCTAATAATAGGAAGGATGCATCAGTGCTGCACAATAAGTGCAGCAACAGTGAGAACAATAAGTAAGCACTCCATAGTCAGGGTGGGAACAATAAGTAAGATTCCACAGCAACAGTGAGAAAAAGAGTCATAACTACTTTGTAAGCAGGCTGGTCAGAGATCAGACAACTGGCACGTCATCAGCTGATAAGGACAAACAAATGGAATGCCTGACTGTGAAAATTGCTTTGATAGATCAGGAGCAATTGTAAGATCTGTAGTGGTAGAGCTATAAGAAAAATAGGAAAAATGAAGAGAAAAATAAAGGAAAATAATAGCAGCCTGACAGCATGCATGTCGACCTGGTGATTAGCATGAAATGCAATGGAATGTATTGGCTGGACCTCAACATTGTTTAGTCTTCTTGGTTGGCATCACTTTCCAACATTAAACCTTTATATGCCATGTGGTACAGTCACTTTGCACACACATCCCCTGCTGTACTGCAGAAGTTATGACACAATGAAGCCATGAATGGTTTTCACATTGATGCCAAGAGTCTTGCCAACACAGGTACCTGTGCAGGCTGCACATTTTTTTTTTTTTTGGAAGCTCGCATGCCACCCTTTTCACCAATCCTCCAAATGGGCTTTGCATCCATTAGGCCTCATTCATAGTAATCTTGTCAGGCCCATGCAGACAATTTCCATACAAGGTTCACTGTACATTGCCTCTTTCATTTACAACTTCTCTGGTGAGGCTGTTGCATTTGCTCTTGTGTCCAAGGACAGACTCTCACAGGCCCTCACCACCTTCCTTGCATGGTCCCAAACTCAGACAGAATGAAAAGTGAAGGTTCTCTGCAGTGATTGTGGTGGAGAGTATGTCAATGCAACAGTGCAAGGCATACTTGACCAGAATGGCATGATACAAAACCTCACAGCTCCCTATTCTCCAACCCAGAATGGGAGAGTGGAATGCTGGAATTGTACCCTCATCAATTCCACCATTTTGTGTTGGATATTCATATATTGTTATACACTTCATCCTTTTCATTTGGCATTACTTCTTTCTACACATACTTACATACATATGACACACTATCACCCCTTCACAACCCCAGTGGGGTTCTTTCTTCACTCTCACACCACACATACTCCAGACAATACATGTCCCACATATCTTTGGGCATCCTTGTA
Source organism: Albatrellus ellisii (assembly GCA_003314395.1). Classification (NCBI taxonomy): domain Eukaryota; kingdom Fungi; phylum Basidiomycota; class Agaricomycetes; order Russulales; family Albatrellaceae; genus Albatrellus; species Albatrellus ellisii. The sequence goes on along the minus strand of QLPN01001839.1, from coordinate 9,846 downwards.
CTTCTACATTGCCTCTCTGCTCAAACCATATTCTACAATACTATATAAGATGCAGTACATATGATACAAGTTCCTCAGTCATTGTCTTACAACACTGAGTGAGTCCTCCACTTACTACATCTTATTCTTATCTTACATACCCTGCAGCTCTTTCCTCATATGCTGTGGCAACCTACTTGTTGTCCACACCTCCTCTTATCACTGCAGGTCATGTTCTCCTCATATGGGAATCACCTTGGCTTACTGCTTATGTTGTCAATCACTATTGTTGCCTGCCATAACCTGCATGAACATTTTGTTACTACATGGTGCCTCTGTCTCTTGGGGATTCTGGGAGTATGCACTACAAACCACAACACATGTCTACAATTGGACACCTCAATGTGCTTGCAACTGGGTCACTCCACAGCAGCTTTGATCCAATGACTGTGCCCCTGATGTCTCATACCTGCAGAGTTTTGGATGCCTCACATACATTGGCACACTATCCAAATGCCATACCAAGCTTGATCCTCATGCAATCCTGATGATCTTCATCAACTATGAATCAGGCTCAAAGGCCTGGTGATTCTGGGACTGTACCACACATTGCATGGTTGTGTCCTGCAATGCAGTCTTTGATGAGTTAAATTTCCCTCTTTGTCCACAGGCTCAACCTGTACCACAGCAGCCTCCAACCTCATTATTACCACCCACTGATGAATTGTCCTCTGACTCCAATTCAGGTGCACTGCCATGTGATACTGTACAAGTAGATTTCCTTGATGTAAATGAGATGTCCACCCTGCTCATCATGCCTGCTGCACCTGAAGCTGCTACTGCAGGCACAACAACAGCTGCTGTTCCTACTCCATCACTACCTCCTGCACCACCTGTGATGCCATCTTCACCTCCTCATATGCATGGTACTGTGCTGCCTGTCACTCCTCCATCCATTGCCCCTCCTGTGCCCACTAGGACATGCACCACATGTTTCTCTGGTCACTTGCCTGGGGTCATCATCCCACATGTGGGGTATGATGGTGATGGTGGTAGAGGGCATGCTCAGCATTTGGCTCTGTCTGGTGAGTTAGAGCCTCTGTATACTGTGCTCAGTCCTGTCACTCCAGCACCACCACCATTGTCCCCCATGATGACTGTGGTCCCCATGGACCTGGTCACACCTCCTCCACACCACTTGACACATGCCACATGCCATCCTACACAGTACAGCAAAAGCACATATGGTGATCACTTGTACACTGATGTCTTGCAGGACTCCTCCAATGACAGTGATGAATTTGTGCCAGGTGTGGGTCCATCTCTCTCTTCCCTCCTTGCAGTGGTGGCTGCCTCTGGTGATCCTCTCACCCTGCATGAAGCATGCATGTTGCTGAATGCTGCTAACTGGGACACCACCTGCCACTATGAGCTTGTGATGCTCAAGGGTATGGGTGCTTGGTCTTTTGTCAACCTCCCACCAGGTCAAACTGCCATCCCCAACAAATGGGTCTTCAAGTTGAAGACTGACAGTTGATATCACACAAGGCTTGTCACCAAGGGCTTCAAGCAGGTCCATGGCATTGACTACAATGAGGTCTTCTCACCAGTCACTTGATTCAAGTCCCTGTGACTCCTCTTTGCCCTCACTGCTGCCCACAACTGGCACATCCATTCCATAGATGTCAAAAGTGCATTCCTGAATGGCAATGTTGATGAAGAGCTGTACATGCCCCAGCCCAAGGGCTTCAGCATTGATGGCCTCACAGATAAGGTGTGTTGATTGCACAAGTCCATCTACAGGCTCAATCAAGCTGCATGGGAGCAGAATTTGAAGATGGATAGGTGTCTTGGTATGCTTGACCTTGACTGCATCAATGCTGACACCAGCCTCTATGTCAAGCATGGGAGGGACTCCTTTCTCTTCCTTGTACTCTATGTCAACAACATACCCATCTTTGGCAGTGATCTCAACAAAGTTCTTTGTCTCAAGCATGCCCTCACTGCAATCTTTGAAATGATGGATCTTGGCAAAACAACCTCCTACCTCAGACTTGAGGTTGGTTGTGACAAGCCACATGGAACTCTCACTCTGTGCCAATCACAGTACATTAATGGCATCATAATGAGATTTGGAATGGCTGGGTGCAACACAGTCACCACTCCTCTGCCTCCCACATTGCAGCTCATCCCATTCAGAAGTACAGCTAGCCCATCCTCTCATTCTGTCCACCAACAAATTGTCAGCAGTCTCATGTATGCCACCATTGTCTCCCAACTCAATGGCAGCACAATTTCTTGGTCCTCATGCCAGCAATGAATTGTGTCACTATTATTGACAGAAGCCAAGTATATAGCCCTGTCACAGATTGCTGTGCAGGCTGCATGGTATCACAACATTGCCAGCCAGCTCTGGATCCCCCTCTCACTCCCACTCCTGATATTCAGTGACAATAAGGGCTCTATTGGCCTGGCAAACAACCTGATCATCAGTAAAGGGACTAAACACATTGACATCAAGCACCACTATGTCCACCAATGTGTCACACAACAGCTCATCATGCTCCACCACCTGCCATCTGCCTTGATTGTTGCTGACTGTCTCACCAAACTGCTCCCATGTGCTGCATTTGAGTCACAGTGTGCCACTATTGGCCTCATTGCACTGGATGTGTTGAATGAGGGGGGCTGTTGAAGATTGAGTGCATACAACCTATTTTCATTTGACTTTCCCTACTATCTCTCAACATGTACATATGACACAAACCACATCTTACTTACAACACTACCTTACATGACAGACTACTTCTCTCTCTCATGTGGGCCTTGCTTACTGCATCACTATGACACAGTCTGAGTGAGTATCTCTTACCACCATCTTGTTACCTCTCTCACTACTCCTGCAGTTGAATCTTCACTATGTCATGTTGCTACTGCATTCACAACCTCTTTCTATCTTGCTGCAGACATGTTATTCATTCTATAATCCATTTGGAGACACATCTATGTTCCTAATGTTACTAGTGTTGTTTGTCCTTGCTTGCCTGAACCTGCATGCACAGATGTGAAACATGTCAAGGGCTAGAAGACATTGATGCCCTGCACAATACTGATTTAGATCCACTGTGATCCCTATATCTCCAAGGTGATGAGCTGCATGATCTGGCTGTACATTCTGTGGATGGGTAGTGATAATGGTGGAAAATTCAGTTGATAATTCATTCCCTCTGATGGGATCAAGGTGGTATTGATTGGTGTGTAATGCCATTGGGCATTCTCCTCTTCCATAGAAGACAGGTGGGTGTTCTCCAAGGTCAACATTGACCTTGGGTTCCTGTAAAAGTTCAGTGGGATTGGGAGAAGTGTGCATGAGACAAAGGGTGTTGAAGAAGCAATTGGGTGGTAGATCATGAAAAAGGGAGGGGTTTAAGATGGGGACTGGAATTGGTGGAGGTGTAGGTTGATGATTTGTGCAAATATCACAAAAAGTGGTGGACACTTGAGGTTTGAGGGCAAGATGAGTTGAAATGGTTTGTAATGTATAATAATCAAAAATATTCAAGGCATTGAGGGCATGAAAGATAGTGTGAAAATGATTGATGAGATTGGAGCTGGAGAATATGTCACAATGAAGATGAGGGATAGTGGGGGGACTGGTGACTGTGGGAATAGGAGGAGGGTGAAACATATAAGCTAACAATTCAGAATAATCAGAAGACCCATGGATTTGTGGAGTATGTATGATGGGGGAATTCTGTTCAGAATTGGGGATGATAGGAGACTGGGCACAGAAGATATGCCAGATGTGTGTTGGTAATCCAGTGAAAGCATCAGGGGTAGGAGAACAATGAAAAGGAGAAGGGGGGATCACAGGAGAGGGAGGACAAGAGGAAAAATCAGTGAGGGGAGAGGACATGGTTATAGGGAGTCTGTAGAGTCAATGACATTGGATAGTTGTATAGTTTACCAGGCAAAAAGAGAAATGACAAGGAAGATATAAAGGATGAGAAGAATATCAATCACAAAGGACATAAGATGAGGGGGAGATGGTTGTTGGATTACTGTCTCCTCTTAAGGGAGTAGAGAAGGTGGTAAATGGCTTGGGAGCAGTAGGATGATGAGAATGAAATGATACAACTGCATCCAAGGCATGCTGAAGATCTTTGCATGATGGTCATTCATCTTCAGTAGAAGGATATCCTTTCCAGTGAATGAGATACTGGAGTTGATTGTGATGATAATGCAATTGGAGGATAGCTTCTACTTTGGTTTGTTCCTCTCCTTCTACAATATCAGGAGGTGATGGTGTATGATGTGGCCCATAGGCCATTGTTTCAGTGTAGGGATGAAAAAGTGACATGTGGAAGACAGGGTGTATCTTCCAATGAGAGGGCAAGGAAAGACAATGGGCAACCAGGTTTACAATAGCCATTATTGAGAATGGCCTGTAACACTTTGATGCTAACTTCATGGAGGGGAAGGCAGAGGAGAGGTGGGTCACATCTAACCAAACATGGCCATGGAATCGATAGAGATGACAGGCAGTGTTAGAAGTCCAAGTATGATGGGCTATAATTTGAGCCACAGAGAGTTCCTTTTGAATATTCTGCAATAGAATTAATTGATTGGAAATAGAAGGTAGGGGTGAAATAGATGGGATTGTTGGTTTCTGCCTGTTATATGACACTGTACACACTATGGATGCTTATCTCACTCTTAATCATATCATATCTTTTCTCTTTATGTTTCAGGCTCCTCCCTAAATTTATATCACCCTTACTATATAAACTCCACTTTCTTGACCACATACCTCAGCACTTTATACTCTTGCTGAGGTATGTAATTTACCATGCACTCTTTATTGTTTATCTGACACTACCTGTTTCAGTGCAATCATTCTTTCTGCATACACTTTTTCTGTGTAGACTCTATTGACTCTCTCCTCAGATGTGGTCACCTGGCCCTCTGCTCATACTCTCCTGGGCATTAGCCCTAGTCTCTGCAATCACATGTTTTGGGCTTAATGCCTGCTCATTCCACTTGATAGTGCTTATTGTCATTCACTGCCCTACCCAGATTTGTTCAGGGATTGCAGGTAGAAGACAGGGGTGGTATCCCATAAGACAGAAGAAGGGGGAATATTTGAGCATAGAATGAATATGCAAGTTGTGGGTGAATTCTGCTGATGTTAAGAGGTTAGCCCAATCATCTTGACAAGCAGTACAAAACACTGCTCTAGTTCCTGATTCATTTGCTCTGTTTGTTCATTGGTTTGGGGATGATATGCAGTAGACATCACTTGGGTGATAAGGAATTTTCTACATAACTCTTTAGTGAATTTTGCTGTAAATTGAGACCCTTGGTCTGATACAATATGTGTATGCAGTCCAAACTGTTTCCATACATTATCCTTGTATAGGTCTGCTGTTTGTGCAGCAGAAATTGTCAAATGACATGGAACTAAGATGGCTGTCTTCATCACATCATGATCAACAAAAACAGCTATAGTGTCATATCCTTGTGACACAAGAAGTTGGGTGATAAAGTCCATAGAGATGGTAGAAAAGGGCTCAACTGTAGGTTCCAGTTTGATCAGGAGTAGGGGAATCAGGGTTCTGTTGGGTAAATTTTTGTAGCTTTGGCATGGAGGACATCCATCAACAAAATCAAAGATAAATTTCCTCATCTTTTGCCACCAATACATTCATTGTACTAGATCTAGTGTTTTGAGTTGTCCAGGATGTCCTGTGGCAGGAGTGATATGAAAACCTTGGACAATATTTCAGCATAGTTCATTGTCTTTTGGAACATAAAGATGTCCAGAGTAGTAAATCACCCCCCATCCTATTGTCCAATGTTGCAGTAGCTGAGCTTTTGCAGGACTAGGGGTGTTGGATTGGAGATGATGAGAGATATCATCATCCCATATTGGACAATTCTGGATATGAGGGGAAAATGTGGTGTTGGTGAGGTTGGCCATGACAGGATGAACAAAAAGGGAAGGATCTAAGACAATTTGATCTTCATTATTGGCATTACCATTGTCATGATCTGGACAATGGGATAAGGTGTCAGGTTTTCCCACTTTGAAACCTGCTATATGTTTGATATGGAAATCAAATTGAGTTAGATACAACACCCAATGTGCTTGTCATCAGGACAACTTCTGAGTGTCATGAAAGACTTCAAGATAATGATGCCATTTATGAGATCGGAGTCTGCATATATCCCTAAAGGCGGGAGACTGGGCACACTCAACTAAAGATCGCCCTAAAGAAGAGGAAATCCAGCCATAACTAGCTGGGGTCTATTCGCTATACTAGCAGACCCTATATACTATACAGAACGGCGCACAAACCAGGCACAGTAATCTAGGGCAGGACTATGTAAAGTAAAGCACAGTAAGTATGGTACCATGCAGCTACCTCATGGTATGACCTCATAGTCTAGAACGTAGCGACTGTAAGTGAGATCTGATAAGGATTAGATGAGATAAGATGAAAGTAAGATATAATCTTATCAGATCAACAAAAGAAACATAAAAGAAAATGAAAAGAAATAAAAGGCTAAATGTGTCATAAAATGGCGCCTGACACCATTCTTCCAAAGATTTGATGATAGCAAGTAGTTCTCTGTCATAACTATTGTAGTTCCATTCAGCTTCTGTAAAGGACTCCAACATGAATGCAATCAGATGCCATAACCTGTCTGAGAAAGAACTGCTCCACACACTTGTTTTGAAGTATCACATTCCAATTGGAACAGTTTTGTGATGTCAGGAGAGATAAGGATGGGAGAAGGCAAGAATTTTGATTTGAGGAGGTAAAAAGCAGTCTGTTGTTTTTCTCCCCAGTGCCAAGGAATATTGTTGCAGGTAAGATCATGTAGAGGTCATGTTATGGTAGAGAAATTCTGAATGAAATGGCAATAGAATCCAGAAAACCCTACAAATGCACATACTTCCTTGAGCTTTGTCAGCATCAGCCAATCTTGAATGCTGTGTAATTTGACCAGATCCATCACAATTTGTCTGGCAGAGATGATGAGGCCAAGGTGTTCAACTTGTTCTTTTTCAAATTCACATTTTTCTGGCTTCAAGTAAAGGGCATGTTCTTGGAGTCATTGAAGGACTAGTTCAGTAATTCAATGATGTTCTTCTAATGTCCCAGCAGTGATAAGAATATTGTCCATATAAATGAAAACTTTTTCTGTTTCTAGACAATCATGAAAAACAGAGTTCATCATGGCTTGAAAGGTAACAGGAGAATTCATAAGTCCAAAAAAATAATGAGAGGTTTGAACATGCCCTGGTTTGTTTTGAAGGCCACTTTCCATTCATCTCCTTGTTTTATACAAACATCGTTATGTCCCCATCTAACGTCAAATTTGGTGAAATATTTGGCATTCTTCAATTTGTCCACAATATCAGAAATAAGGGGAAGGGGATATTGGTTTTTGATGGTGAGGCTATTTAGTTGGTGATAATCTTGAATGGGTCTGAGTTTGCCATCTTTTTTCTTGATAAAGAAGAAAGGTGACACAAAAGGGGATTCTGATTCATGAATGTAGTCATGTCCTTGATAAATTCATCTAGGGTGATTTGTTCAGCTGGATTAAGAGGATAGATTTTACAGTTGTGAATGAGAATTGCATCTGGTTTGAGATTGATAATGTGATCCTGGTTGTGAAGGGGAGGAAGGGAATGAGGGGCTTCTTCTGAGAAAATAGTGGATTTTGGGGTCAATGCCATGGCAAGTATGGTATTCCCACAAATACTTCATTGTCAACTTCTAGGGGTATACTGGCATTGAACTTGATTTTCTGAACTTTGAAGGGTAAATGTGATCTGGCACAACATCTTGCTGGTAAACAATGAGTGAAGGATACTTTAGAATTTATCCAATTGATTTTGGGATTATGATGTTTAAGCCATGGATATCCAAGAATAATGTTGTCAGATCCAAGATCAATGAATTCTTTTTTTTACTTCTTGATATCCTTGAATAGTCATCCGTAAGTAAGCTTCATGGGTGGCTTATCCTAGTCTGTTTTCAGTGTTATCTGTGTTTTGAACAATTTGAGGGTATGGAAGGGGAGTCATGGGAATATGGAGTTTGGTGATGAGACAATGATTGATGAAGTTGTTAGTAGCTCTGTTGTCTACTAATGCTTTTTGGTGTTCAATTCTATGACTTCCCCAATGATTACTAAGTTGAACTTGCAAATACAATGTGTTTAGCGGTTTCAACAATAATACAGAATCATGTGGGTACAACATATTGGTTCAAAGGTGCATAGAAGCCTTTGAACTTCCTAAAAATCCTCCAACATCTCAGACAAAGCTTGTCTTCCCTCCATTGGTAATGCATGGATTGTTTCATAAATGCATTGGATTGCAGCTTCATTATAGATGGACAATGGGTACCTCTTTATCTTCATCAATGATGTCTGACACATAAGCATGGTGGGCAATGGGGGGAGAGACATATGAAGTACTAGGCAAGGGAGAGGGAGAAGGACAAGACATAGCTGGGGAGGGAGAGATGGTGGGTTCTTCTTCAACTACTCAGGCCTTCACTGTTTTTGTTGGGCATTGGTTTGCCATGTGTCCACTCTGACAACATGCAAAACACTTTCCTTCTTGTGATAATTCTTCTCTCTCTTGTTCAGTAAGTTTCTGTAGTTGAGGTTGTGAAGTTAGTAATTGTCAGCAGCAGTTGACATCCATAGCATTTGGATCTTTGCAACTGGTAGGAGAGGCAGAAGAAAGAGGAGAGAAAGGTAAATGGAACTTCATCTGATCCTTATGAGTGCACCATTGTGTATCCATGATGACAGCTTGTTCCATCCATCTGTTCAGCATTGTTGGGACTTCTGAGTTATAGATACAATTGGCTAACTTGTGGATCAAAGCCAGGAAGGTAGAGTTGTACTCATCTGCAGTTTGAGTCCTTTGTTTGAGTTGATGAAGGGTGAGGTAAGCTTGTCACACTTTATGAGGATCTTTGAATTCTGTTTTGAGCTCCTTTATAAAGTTGCCATAACTGGAATAAGTAGTACCCATCAGATGCTTGAGGGTATACTGATCATTGGATGTGAGGGCAGTTTTTTTGTCATGAATGATAATATGAATAATATCTTCTGTGTGTTGGAAGTGTGCAAATCCAAGTAAGCTATAAGATATTTCATGCAGGACAGATAAAAACTTTGAAAGTTTTTCTTGTCCCCATCAAACCTGACTGGTTTATTGATTTTGAGAAATTGTGGTTTTGAAGCTGAAGTCATGATGATGTCATCAACCTCTAATTCCAGTTGTGGGAAAGGTTCTGGGGGTGCAAGAAAAGGGATCAAAGAGGAGGATGCAATGGCTGTACTAGAGGTAGTCAGAATACCTTCTAGCAGTGGGATATCTCAAGAGGTGCTGAGTATGGGGTTGAAGAGGTAAAAATGTACAGAGGGAGCTGTAATATCTGGGCTTTATAAACCCAGGTGTTGATGAATTGTTGAGTTCCTGTAACTCTCCAAGTTTCAATGGTCCTGTGCTGCCTCCTGGGCCTACCCTAACCCATTTACAAAACTTGAGATAGAATGATATGATTGCATAACATGGTTACATAATGCAAAACATTTGTGAAATATGCTTATATAACTCACAAATAACTGCACAATATACTTATGTAAGCTGATGTTTTGTATTATGTAATCATATATTTTATCTTGAGTTTTGTAAATAGGTTAAGGTAGGCTCAGGAGGACATGAATCCCATGCATCCTCCTTTGGCCTCCTAACACTTGCAGACTGCATATGTCAAATCCTCCTGATTTAAAAGTAGGCACCCTTGCATTAATTGTCTGGGGTTGGGCTGT
>QLPN01001838.1:0-23968 GCA_003314395.1 Albatrellus ellisii | reverse complement strand
TCCTTAGCTGGATACATCTGGGATATCCACCCTACAGCATGAATCTTCCTCAGTGTTAGCCCTTCCCCTCTTCTCACAGTTGTGACCTTGCTGTTTGGCATGCACCTCACAATTGTATCAAGCTCTTATCAGTAACCTCACCTCCTCCCTTATCTATCATCCCCTTTTCTCATTTCAAAATCACCATTCCCCTCCCTCACTCAAGAGAGTGTTGTATTGTTTTTATAGTCTCCATTCTTTGTGGTTCAGCTGCAGTGCTGGGCCTTAAATTGCCTCAGCAAGCAGTGCTAGGGTGTCTATGACTTAGTGGGGCATTGAAGATCTTCCTGACAACTGTTTGGACTAGGAATACTATAAAATTTAACTATAACAGTCCCTTTTGTAGTACCAGTAATATTATGAGGCACTTGCTTAGGCACCTCATAACTGACCTGTTTTTATTTTATATTATATATCTATATATTTAATTTTAATTTTACTTACTATAAGTGTAGTATTAACTACAGTTGTTGAGCTTAGCTCCAACTTATAGTGAGGACTCTATCTCCTTTATAGTACTACAGTATTTACATACTACACTGTGAGTTTTACTCCAAGTACTATGAAGTGGAAGCATGTTTGTGTCAGGCTGCTATTATTTTCCCTATTTTTCTCTTCATTTTCCTCTATTTTCTTATATCCATACTGTCATAGATCTTACAATTGCTCCTGATCTACCAAAGCGATTCCCACAGTTATGCATTCCATTTCTTCATCTTTATTGGCTGATGATATGTATGCCATCCAATCTTCGATTGGCCTGTTCTATCTTTAGTTATGACTTGTTTTCTCACTCTTACTGTGCATGCTCATCAATTGTTACGAGGCACTTGCTTTGGCACCTCGTAACGCATTTCTTTTTTCCTTTTTTCTTACTTACTATAGTAAAGTGTAGTATTATTACTACAAGTGTGAGCTTAGCTCCACTTTACTTAGTAAGGACTTATCACTTTCTTTCTCTTTTATAGTACTTAAGTATTTACATACTTAAGTGTGAGCTTAGCTCCAGGTACTATATTAGACTTATCCTTTCTCCTTTTATCTTTCTTTTATTTATTATAACATTTACTTGCTAAGGACTAATACTATACAATTAGCAAGGACTTCCCTTTTTTCGCTCTTATTTACTCTTATTTTGTCTCATGTTCATTTTGCGCTTGTGGCTGAGCCACTTATATCACATGGACACGTACTTACTGCGCTCTACTGCGCATTTTCGTTTACTTACTGCGCTTTACTGCGCAACTATACTATAGTTAGATCACTAGTTTTGTATAAATAAGTTGACAAACTGGCGGTCTTAAACCCCAGTCTTGTCAACTTCGCAATCTAGGGATTCACCTATACTGCGCTTGACCTAAGCTCATTACAAACTCGCTTCATTCTCAAACAAAAGCCAAGCCTAAGATCTCTAAGTCACTCTAAGTGTCGCTAAGACATCCTACACTCATCATCCTGGATCTTTGTATTGTTATTGGTGGAATTATCCTCATAACCATATCCTTAATCCCATTCTTCATCGTCATCAGGAAGTTCTATTACGTTCATCAAGCCAATATCCAAACCTTGGTTACCAGGAGTAATATTCTAGACCTTCCCTAAGACCGTCCAATAGGCCACTCTTAGCATCAATCCTTCTCACACCTGCTGCGGAGTATCACCAATCACTCTCACAGTTGCTGTGGAGCCTCAGTCAGCACTGATGTGTCCCCTCTATTATTAGATATGACATCATTACTATAGTTCCTCATTCTCCAGCCCTATACTGTACTGCATAGTCTGTGCATGTCAGGATGTACTTATTTTTCTTTTCATTTTACGATTTCTTTTGATCTTATCACTCAAGATCTACAGAATATATCTTATCTCATCTTATCAGATCATCTGTAGATCTTATCGCAATCATCTATGACTCATATCCATTCGTCATCAGACTTATTACTGTACACATATGACTCATATTCTCACAGTCGCTTATTGATGCTATGCAATGCTGCACATTACTTACTGATAGTTCTCACAGATGCTGCACATCTTATTTACATATGCCTGCCCTATAGTGACAGCATATGGTCTGTGCGCCAATCTCCTTAGTATATATAGGGCACTTCCATAGCATGTATTCTTTAGCTTTATACATCTGAGATATCCACTATACAGCGTGACTCTTCTTAAGGTGTATTGTCTCCTCCCTCGCCAATCCTCCCTCTTCTTTCAGTTGTGACCTTGCTGTCCTAGTGTGCGCCTCACAATTGTATAAAGCTCTTCACAGCAACCTCACCTCCTCCCTCACTCTCATATCCATCTCAAATCATCACTCCCCTCCCTCCTCGCTCAAGAGAGCGTTGTATTGTTATAGTTCTCCAGTTCTTCATAGTTCAGCTACAGCGCCGGGCCTTACATTGCCTCAGCGAGTAGTGCTGGGGTGTCTACCACTTAGTGGGGCATCGAAGATCTCTCTGACAACCGTTCAGACCAGAGATACTATAATTTTTACTATATCAAAGAATTCTTTTGTAGTACTGGTAACATGTATCTACATACCTATCCCCACCTTCCACTCTGTGTTTAAACGGCTTGTACCCTTGAAAAAGGTACAAAGAGTTTTCACTTTGCACAGTTTTACCTTTCACCATTCTGAGAATACTTCACTTGGAAAAGAGGACTAGGTCAGGCAAATCATATGCCAGACTTACCTCTGCATTATCACCATCCACTCGTCCTCACACCTCTCAAGCTCTCATTTGCTATTACAGCAACACATTTGAATATCGCCATCAACAAGCCATCTGGTTCTACAAGCTCCACAATCCCTATTTTTCCAATCATCTTGAAGACTTCCCATGGCACTTCTTTCCTCACTACTGGGAATGAACCAGCCTGTATTATAATTCGATCCCCCAACAATTCCTCTTTAGAGGAGAAGTCATCAGATGAGTGGTCCTTCAAATTGGCAAGCAAGAGAACCAGCACCATTTGTTACGAGGCACTTGCTTTGGCACCTCGTAATGGTTTCTTTTCTTTTTTTCTTTTATTTATTTATCTTACTTACTAGTAGAGTGTAGTATTATTACTACAAGTGTGAGCTTAGCTCCACTTTACTTAGTAAGGACTCTCCCTTTTTCTTTTCTCTTTTATAGTACTTAAGTATTTACATACTTAAGTGTGAGCATAGCTCCAGGTACTATATTAGACCTATCTTTTCTCTTTTTATCTTTCTTTTATTTATTATAACATTTACTTGCTAAGGACTATCACTATACAATTAGCAAGGACTCCTTTTTCTCGCTCTTATTTACCTTTGTTTACTTCATGTTCATCTTGCGCTTGTGGCTGAGCCACTTATATCATATGGACGCGTACTTACTGCGCTTTACTGTGCATTATCGTTTACTTACTGCGCATTACTGCGCAAACTTACTATACTTAGATCTCCAGTTTTGTATAAATAGTTGACAAACTGGCGGTCTTAAACCCCAGTCTTGTCAACTTCGCAATCTAGGGATTCTCCTCTTACTGCGCTTGATCTAAACTCGCTATAAACTCACTCCTCTCTAAGAACTAAGTCTAAGAACTCTGAAAGTCACTAAAAGACGTCTTACGCTAAGTCAAACTGGATTCCCATATCGTTATTGGTGGAATCATCTTCATAACCATATCGTTAATCCCACTCTTCATCGTCATCCGGAACCTCTATTACGTTCATCAAGCCAATATCCAAACCTTGGTTACCAGGAGTAACATTCTAGACCTTCCCTAAGACCGTCCAATAGGCCGCTCTTAGCAGAGGATATGCTGGAGATAATGAGACATGAGATCGAGCAGTCAAAGAGAGTACAACAACAACAACAACAACAACAACAACAACAACAACAACAACAACAAACACACAGCCTGGAAATGGGAAATGTGCTAGTTGAGATTACCAAATCACTGGCCAAAATAGCATCAATGCTCTCTGCCCCCCAAATCCCAATGCAACCTTCAACAAATACCTCTGGCCTATCTGCCACCCCCATGGGCCACGTGTTTGCCCAACACTGAGTAAAAGTTTCATCACCTACTCCATACTCAGGGAAGTGCGACAAACTTGACTCCTTCATCCAAGAGCTATTCTTGGTATTCGCAGCAAACAAAACATGGGTTGATAGTGATCAAATCACTTATGCCCTATCATATATGATAGGAGGAAGCACAGAAGCATGGAGGAATTTAGTAGTTGCTAAACAGCGACTACATGAAGCCAACCCAAATAACCCATCTTACCCAGAACCATTCACAAACTGGGTTGACTTCGATATGAAACTCCGAGCACAATTTGGGGATCCAGATGAAGCCCAAACTGCACAACAACTATTGCACAAGATACGACAAGGAGGGAAAACAGCAGAAGAGTTCACCACAGAGTTCCTTTTAATAGCAGCAAAAACCAAATACGATGATGAAGCCCTCATCAACTGCTTCAAAAGGGGACTCAATGTAGACCTTCTCCTCAGAATTTATAACATCAATCCCCCTCCTTCCACATATCTAGCATGGCAGCAGATGGTGCAGAGTATGGATTGACATATGAGGGAGTTCAAGCAATTGGTTGCAGATAGGGGATCCTCAAGCTGGGGATCCAGATACAACTGAAATGCAAACACTCCTAATGTCGCTAATCCTTCTGCTTCACAACACAAGGCCAATAATGACACAGTACCCATGGACGTAGACCAAGCTCAGAGAAGAAGGGAGATCATATGTTTCAACTGCAGAGAGAAAGGTCATATTTCAAGGGACTGTCCACAGAAATGTACCAGGAAAATTCAAGAAATTCACAATCAGATCAGAGGCATGACAATGGAAGAATTTTCCGAAATGTTGAATGATGAAGCTATTAAGAAAATAGCAAAGGAAGTGGGTTTTGGAAAGGACAAGTAGTAGATGTTGCTACCTCATCCTCAAATTGTTTCTCCATACTTACTCCTGATGATGGTGCTGTTGATCACGCCAATGTATGCAATCCTATTGAAATATTTAACAACATTGTATCAGAAGAAAAGACAGAAAAGAAAGAGACATTGGAGAGTATGCCCTCTCCAGAAGAAAAGCACGTGGTCATGGGAATTAGAGCAGAATTACCCATGATTGAACTTGAAGTCAAGAAACCTGACGACGGACAAGTAATATCTATCCAAGCATTGGTAGATTCGGGAGCAACAACATGTTATATAGACGAAGAGTTTGTGAAAACAAATCGACTTATGACAAAGAAACTCCCAATCTCAATACCAGTTTATAATGTCGATGGAACTAAGAATGAAAATGGTTCCATCAAAGAAACAGTGGATCTTATAATCAAAATCCAAAACCATACAGAAAGAACCACATTCTGTGTCACAGGTCTTGGAAAAGTAAACCTAATTCTAGGTGAAACTTGGTTAAAAATCCACAATCCAGAAATAAATTGGGAAACCAGTGTGGTAAAATTTACAAGATGTCCAAGACGCTGTCATGTACAAGTAGTTGCTGATAGGAAGAACAGGAAGAAGAAGATCACAGAGCAGACAAAGACTGAAGTACCACCCATGGTAGAAGTTGACGATGAAGACAATGATGAAGTATGTAAAGGAGATAAGATTCTATGCATCATGATAGGAGATGATGAGAAAGAAGCAGCAATTCGAAATATCTCTCAGGACTTAGCAATAGAAGCTGAGAAGAAGAAGATCAAAAAGTCCTTTGAAGATATTGTTCCCAAAGCATATCACATGTTCAAATCAGTATTTGCCAAAGAATCCTTTGACGAATTGCCTCCTAAACACATATGGGACCACACGATCAAATTGAAAGAAGGAGCAAAGATGCATATGGGAAAGATTTACAATCTCTCCTTTACAGAACAACAAGAATTGGAAAAGTTCATTGACAAAAATCTCAAATCAGGACGTATCTGACCCTCCAAATCGCCTATGGCATCACCATTCTTCTTTATTAAGAAGAAATCAGGAGAATTATGCCCTATTCAAGATTATTGATGGCTCAATGAGATTATGATCAAAAATTCATATCCACTACCACTTATCTCTGAATTGATTGACAAACTCAAAGGAGCAAAATACTTTACCAAACTCAACATCAGATGGGGATATAATAACGTCTGAATTAAAGAAGGAGACAAATGGAAGGCCACCTTCATAACTAACAAAGGACTATTCAAACCCCTTGTTATGTTTTTTGGACTTACCAATAGCCCCACTACATTCCAAACAATGATGAATCATCTCTTTCGAGAACTCATCGCAAGAGGGAAAGTGGTGGTTTATATGGATGATATCCTCATCTTTACCACAACCATAGAGGAACATTGGCGAATAGTAGAAGAAGTCCTCAAAATATTACGCAACAACAAACTCTACTTGAAACCAGAAAAATGTGAATTTGAGAAAACGGAAATAGACTGTCTTGGACTCAAGATATCCTTGGACAAAATTATGATGGATCCCATCAAAGTTCAAGGAATCGCTGATTGGCCCTTACCAACCTCTGTTACAGAAGTTTGCTCATTCCTGGGATTCACAAATTTCTATCGTCGCTTTATTCAAGGATTTTCTGAACTGGCAAAACCTCTCAATGCTCTACTTCAAAAAGACATCCAATGGCACTGGGGTCAGGAACAAAAAGATTCATTTGACAATCTGAAGACAGCATTATGTTCACAACCTGTTCTCGTCTTCCCTGAACCCCACAGACCTTACCTTGTTGAAGCAGACAGTTCAGGATATGCAACTGGTGCTGTGTTATCGCAGATGAGAGATGATGGAAAGTGGCACCCAGTGGCCTATATTAGCAAAAGTCTATCTCCTGCTGAAAGAAATTACAACATATACGACAAGGAGATGTTAGCTATTATACGTGCACTGGAGCAGTGGAGACACTATCTAGAAGGAACAGATAGTACAGTTGACATCCTCACCAACCACAAAAACCTAGAGTACTTTATGAGTGCCCAGAAATTAAACTGTCACCAGGCTCAATGGTCCCTGTTTCTTTCTAGGTTCAACTTTCACCTTTCCCACAGACTGGGAAAGAGCTCAGCCAAACCAGATCTGTTATTGAGATGATCAGATCATAAAGAGGGGGTGGAACATGACAACAAGAATGTCATACTGCTAAAACCAGAATTTTTCACCAATTCAAATCATATATGAGCAGTATTAACAAACAACATTCCACTCCTTCAAAAGATAGCAGATGAACAAGAAAAGGATGGAGATGTCAAGATGTGGGTGGAACTATCAGCAGATGAATGCAAAACAGCTACAATAGCAGGATGGGGACAAAACAAAAAAGGATTACTCATGTACAAAGACAAGATCCTAGTCCCAGATAGCTGTAGAGCAGAAGTCGTCAAACAATGTCACGACACCCCAATCACAGGACATCCAGGACAATGGAGAATGCTGGAAATAGTGTCAAGGACATTCTGGTGGAAAGGGATGGCAGCATATGTTGGGAGATATGTCAAAAGTTGTGACATCTGTCAAAGAACAAAGACATTCCCAAAGAAACCACAAGGAGAACTGACACCAAACGAAATACCTTCTAATCCTTGGCAAATCATATCAACATATTTGATCACTCAATTACCAGATAGTCAAGGATATGACGCGATATTGGTAGTAGTAGATCGTTTTTCAAAAATGATCCATACCATGGCAACAATGTCAGACGTAACAGCAGAAGGAGTTGCAAGATTGTTCAGAGACAATATTTGGAAACATCATGGACTACCTGGGAAGATTCTCTCAGATCATGGTCCACAATTTGCATCCAAAATGATGAAGGAATTGAATAGGCTGTTGGGGATAAAAACAGCATTATCCACAGCATATCATCCACAAACAGACGGACAAACAGAATGAATCAATCAGGAGATAGAACAATATCTTCGAATTTTCATTAACCATTGACAATCAGATTGGATGAACTGGCTACCAATGGCAGAATTCTGTTACAATAACAGAGTAAATGCCTCAACAAAATATTCTCCTTTTATCCTAAACTCTGGACAAAATCCACGCATGGGATTTGAACCAGGCAAGATGTCCGCTATTGATTCAGTAGAAAACTTTGTTGAAGGATTGAGAAAGACAAGAGAGGATGCAGAATCAGCGCTAAGGAAAGCAGCTGATGATATGAAGAAGTATTATGATGCTCACAGAGGAGTAACACCAAAGTATCAAATTGGAGATAAAGTTTGGTTGGACGCATCCAATATACAAACAGGAAGACCTACTTGAAAATTGGATCACAAAAGACTTGGACCCTATTCAATCATTAAAGTGCTTTTAAACAACGCATATGAACTTGCACTTCCCAAGTCAATGAAGATTCATCCTGTCTTCCATGTTATCAAACTCCTTCCTTTCACTCCAAATGATATTCCAGAACAAATTGTCAAAATCCCTCCCCCACCAATTATCAAAGACAATGTTGAACAATATGAAGTAGAAGTGATAATCAATAGCAGAACCCGTCAAGGAAGAATGCAGTATCTTGTCAAATGGAAAAATTACCCAGAAGATGAAAATTCCTGGGAACCAGCAGGTGTAATTACCAAAGGCATACCTAAACTGGTAAAAGAATTCCATTTACTACATCCTACCACCATTCACTCCATTCAACATTGTCTACTTCCAGTCAAACGACTCTCAGAATCAGCCACACTACCCACTTGTGGTTCAGAACTAGCAGCTGGCCTTGATCTTTACAGTGCAGAAGATGTTATTATCCCAGCCCATGGTCAAAATCTTGTCAATACCCAAATCTCCTTGGCTATACCTAATCACTGTTATGGACATATTGCTCCTTGCAGTGGTCTGGCTGTCAAAAATGTTGGAAATACTGATGGTTACTGTTCAGCTTTGCTATACTCACTACTTACATGTCTTCTTTATGTCCTTACAGACGCATGTTATACTTACTTACTTATCTCACAACCACGTCATAGAACGTTCTAGACCACTCTAGACCCACTTACAACACTTCCCCACGTTTGTGTAGCACGTACTACACCCCCACTTACAACCCCGCATTCACACTCCACCTGAACTCAGTTCAGCGTGCACTACATATACTACACCCCCACTTTCTGTAGCTCTATGGTATTATATTATGCTGTACCATGTCTCCCCACTCTGTGCCTTAGTGCATACCACTTACCAATATGCCCTCACTGCTTGCTTCCTTTTCTTCATGGTTGGCTCATACCTGCATTCACAAAAAATTCTATTCATACAGGAGCAGGAGTAATTGACTCTGACTATTGTGGACCTATCAAAATTCTTCTTGTCAATCTCGGCAATAAGGATTTCAACATCAAAATAAAAGATCGTGTAGCGCAAATAGTTCTTGAACACATATCATTAGCTGATATCAAAGAGATTGTTTCATTAGATGAAACAGACAGAGGGGAACAAGGTTTCAGTTCTACTGGTGTTTCAGAAATACTCGCCAAGTCATCTCGTCCTTAAAAAGGGGGGTATTTGTCAGGATGTACTTATTTTTCTTTTCATTTTATGATTTATTTTGATCTTATTGCTCAAGATCTACAGAATATATCTTATCTCATCTTATCAGATCATCTGTAGATCTTATCGCAATCATCTATGACTCATATCCATTCATCATCAGACTTATTACTGTACACATATGACTCATATTCTCACAGTCACTTATTGATGCTATGCAATGCTGTGCATTACTTACTGATAGTTCTCACAGATGCTGCACATCTTATTTACATATGCCTGCCCTATAGTGACAGCATATGGTCTGTGTGCCAATCTCCTTAGTATATATAGGGCACTTCCATAGCATGTATTCTTTAGCTTTATACATCTGAGATATCCACTATACAGCGTGACTCTTCTTAAGGTGTATTGTCTCCTCCCTCGCCAATCCTCCCTCTTCTTTCAGTTGTGACCTCACTGTCCTAGCGTGTGCCTCACAGTGCATGCTTTAGGGTACTATATATACATAGGACTCCTAGCAGTTTATTCCCCAGTTCTGATCGTCTGGGATATCTGCTAGGTACAGTAGCGTCTTATCCTCTCTGTTCTACTTTACTAATTATATATCTGGGATATCTGCTAGTTGAAGCACAATTGTCCTTTTTACTTGTTTTAGCCTTTTTCCTCAGTTGTTTGGCTTCGACATAGTGTCAGCCTCACAGTTTGCATGTGGAACACTCAAAGGAGGTGAGATCAGATGAGAACAACTAAACTGGACAACTGTCTGTTCTTCAAGTGATGGATGATGATGGGAGGTAGGGATATAAAAGATGAAGATATGAGAGAAGAAGGTGGGGATGCAATCCTAAGTTCTGGGGTCATTTGTTGGTCTTAAGTACTGCTCGATGGAAAAGGAATGCATGAGGTGGGCAGCAGGAGATCTGATAATGTGATGATGTCTGATGGCATGTGATATCCTGACATAGGTGACTCTGACATATGTAGGGGGTGGATTGAGCAGGTGTCAGGCAGATGTATGTGATGAGTAAGCTGCAGGGTTACATGATCTTGTTGATTGCTGCACAATCATCATTGATCAGTGAACCTTATTTACTTATACTATCTTTAGGATGCTCTGTTTTGTATAAGTAGGGACAAGCCTGGTGGTCTTAAAAACCCCAGTCTTGTCAACTTCACAATCTAGGGATTCTCTTATACTGCACTTGATCTAAGCTCACCATCACCTCACTATATTCTATATTCTAAGAACTAGGTCTAAGATCTCTAAGTCATTAGAGATCCATGCATTTTGTTTGCCTCAACCTCCCACATACTCATTACATCATTTGCTTACATTTTATCTTATCATTCTATACCCACTTACATTTCTTCTACCATGCTCTCATACCACATATTCAAACTCCACTTGAACTCTATTTCACAAACACTACATAAACTCAATCCCCACTTTCTGCAGTCTCCTTAGACATTCTTTTTGATGTCTAAGTGAGTACTTCCTCTTCACCACCCACTTACCTAGCCCTGCAGTGTCTTGTATGTGTCAGACTCCTATCGCTGACTTTATTCCTGACCGTTATTTTATTATTTCTTTTACTTTCTTATATGTTTATCTTTAGATCATCTGATAAGATAAGATCTTCATCTTATCTTTTATCTTATCTCATTAGATATCTTACTTACTGTCATTATGGTCATCTCGGAGATGGTTCCCACAGATGCTGCGCATCTGTCAGCAGTACTCACACACTTGCTGCGCATCTAGTTACTGTTGACCTGCCCTTATGTACTGTGCCTGGTCCGTGCGCACGATCCAGTACTATAAGTAGATAGGTAGCTAGACGAATAGACCCCAGCTTGTTACAGCTGGTTCCATCCCCTCTTCTTAGTCTGAGTCTTCTCATCCCTTGGGCTTAGATCCAGGGCAGCTCCCGGTCAGTCTCTCCAAAGGAGAGCAGGGATACGTTGGGAGTCAGTGGTCTCGCACTACGGATGTCCGCCATAGGCTTGACGATCCTGACAGTATGCACAGGCTATGGCAGGCAAGGACAGATACTATTGTGATGAAGAACAAGTAAGACATATCCCCACATGGGGAGAGGGCAGCTAGCATGTCTGCAGCAGGAGAGAGAGGGTTGTGATTGCAGTAGGCAACACAATGTGGTTTAAGTACACTGCAGGGAAGAGTAAGAAGGGGATAACATGAAGTGGGGGAAATACTCACTCAGACAAGATGGTAGATGTCTGAGGAGTTGTAATGTATGTGGTTCATCTTATATAGTGTTGTGTAGGTAGGGTTGAGGTGGAGATGTGATGATGAAGTACAACAACTACCATAAGGAGGGATGTGTGTTGTCCTGGAGTATGTGTGGGTGTTCAGACATGTAAGTGGAGATAAAGTGTGAGGAGTTGAAAAGAAGAGGAAGACATGTGGTGATGTGTGTAATGCATGTGTAAGGAGTACATGCATGGGAGAGAAGTTGAATGAAACAGTATAACATGCACAATATGTTCAACATGTCTTCTACCCACTCCATGGCCCTTACTGCCACACCACTTACCACATTGCTGCAGGTGCATACTGTCTCTTCCTTAGATGTTCTTTATGATGTCTAATACCCACTCTGTGGCCCTTACTGCCATGCCAATTACCACATTGCTGCAGCGATCATGATCACCCTATCCTATGTCCTTGGTGTCTGCTCATTCCTGTGCTCACATACAGTGACTTCCAAAATTCATTCAATGTTTTGCAATTTCTCATTGTTTGCTGATTAACTCAGGAACCAGAACAAATAGGACCAAAGTGTAAGTTGATGTCTGAAACTAGAACATCAGGGCTATACATTTGAAAATGAATTACATAATTTGGATCAGTATCCATGGAGATACAGACAGTTCAATCTAGAATGTTATTGAATCAATTTTGTCACTGGTTGTCAGAACCGTCAAAGTCTGACAGATCTGTCAAACTTTGACAGATATATGATTGACAGATGGTTGCTATAGAGATTGTATCTTAGCAACCACTTCAACTGAGGTTATTTAAGCACTGCCAACCCACTCAATACTTTTCAATTCTCCCATGCACTCTATCTCCTCTGCTCAGAAGGAAAACATCATTGCTCTAGCCAGCAATAGTCAATCCACTCATAAATTTGCTTCTGCTCTGGGTGTTAGCCAGCCTATGGTTGCCAGGGTCCTCCAAAACTTCCTTCCCAACTGTCAGTCACCTCATTCTGGTCATCCTTCCAAGCTCTCTGCCACCTCTGAATGTGCTATCATTACACAAATCACCACAGCAAAGGTTGCCAATGCTGTCCAGGCCACAAAGCACATCAATTCCATCATCCCCAACCCTGTCCCCTCACAAACTGTGTGCCAAGTTCTTAAATGACATTCATTGAAGGCTGTAACAAAGAAGAGAAACCCACTACTCTTTGCAGTGCATTGCAAGAAACACTTAGCCTTTGCTTTGAAGTACCAAAACTGGACTGTAGAAGACTGGAAGATGATTATTGGTCAGATGAGACCAAAATCAACAGAATTGGGTCAGATGGAAAGCAGTGGGTTTGGAAGCAGGTTGGCCAGGGCTGATTGATCATGAGGTGCAGGGCACAGTGAAGTTTGGAGGTGGAAACATCATGGTATGGAGCTGTATGGGTTGGGAGGGAGTTGGAAGACTTGCAGAGGTTGAGGGGAAGATTAATGCAGATCAGTATGTGAGTATTTTGGAGGACAACCTACTGCCCAGCCTGGAGGAATCAGGGTTTTCCACTAAGGATGTCATTTTTCAACAGGATAATGACCCCAAGCACACCTCCAAAAAGGCCACCAAATGGTTTGAAGACAATGACATCAATGTTCTGGACTAGGCTCCACAGTCTCCAGACATAAACTCCATTGAACATCTGTGGCAACATATCAAACAATGGCTGGGGGAGTATTCAACAATGCCTAAAGGAGTTTGGGAGATTTGGGAGAGAGTGGCAGAGGTGTGAAATTCCACCAGAGGTGTGTCAGAACTTGATTGAAAGTATGCCTAGAAGACTTGAAGCAGTAATTAAGGCCAAGAGAGGTCATACAAAGTATTAGAATTCCTAGTTTCTGGTTTTTTGACAGGTAGTTACAAAATTGATTCAATGATACCCTAGATTAAGCTGTGTATATCTCCATAGATACTGATCCAAATTATGTAATTGTTTTTAAAATGTATAGCCCTGATGTTCTAGTTTCAGGCATCAACTTACACTTTGGTCTTATTTGTTCTGGTTCCTGATTCAATCAGTAAACAATGAAAAATTGCAAAACATTGAATCAATTTTGGAAGTCACTGTAAGTGTCAGGTGCCATTATTTGGTGCATATATCTCTTTATTCTTTTTACTTTTCTTGTATGTTTTCCTTTGATTGTGATTAGATATGATTATCTTATCTTATCTTATCTTATCTACTTACAATCCTTAGTTCTAGACTATGAGGTCATACCATGAGGTAGCTGCATGGTACCATATTTACTGCACTCATACTTTACATAGTCCTGCCCTAGATTACTGTGCTGGTCTGTGTGCTGTTCTTTATAGTATATAGGGTCTGCTAGTATAGCAAATAGACCCCAGCTTGTTATGGCTGGTTTTCCTCTTCTTTTGGTTTATCCTTAATTTCAGTGCACTTGGTCCCTCATCAGAGGTAATGTAGGACTCCAGTCTTACACTAAGTCACTCTAAGTGTCACTAAAGACATCCTAAACTCATCACTCTGGATCCTCATTTAGTCATCTGTGGTATCATCCTCATCACTATCTTGTTGATCCCACTCTTTATCATCTTCAGGAACATTTACTATGCATATCAAGCACATAACAACTACCTTGTTACCAGGGGCATTGTTATAGCAAACTTTCCCTAAGACTGTTCAATGGGCTGTTCTTAGCAGGAAGCTGAACAAAATAGTACAGTAGTATGCACACAGGTATTCAATACACCCATGGTTGAGGATTCCTCAGAAGAAAGAAACAGAGAGGAAGCAAGAGAAAATGAGACTTGCAGATTACATCTTCTGGATGTAGAAGA
Source organism: Albatrellus ellisii (assembly GCA_003314395.1). Lineage (NCBI taxonomy): Eukaryota > Fungi > Basidiomycota > Agaricomycetes > Russulales > Albatrellaceae > Albatrellus > Albatrellus ellisii. The sequence continues at coordinate 9,343 of QLPN01001838.1, read as the reverse complement.
AACAATGGAAATAATCAAGGAGGATATGACACAGCAAGTGAAGGTTCAGAAGGAACAGAGCACTGCAATAATTGAACTGGGCAATGCCATGGCAGAAATAGCAAAAAACATGAAAGAGATTTCAGCCATGATGAACTGGCAAGCCCAGCCAATTATTCCACCAGTTATCTCTGGCCAGCCAAACACCCCAATGGGCCACATATTTGCCCAACACCAGGTAAAAGTTTCTGCACCTACAGCATTCTGGGGGAAGTGAGACAAACTTGACTCATTTATCCAAGAACTATTCCTAGTACTTGCAGCAAACAAGATGTGGTTGGACAGTGATTGAATCACATACACCCTCTCCTATATAATAGGAGGTAGTGCTGAAGCATGGAGGAATCTTCAAGTCACTAAGCAGCAATTACATGAGGCTAATCCCCTCAACCATCTTTACCCCATGCCATTCACTAATTGGATAGATTTCAATGACAAACTCTGGGAGCAATTTGGTGACCCAGATGAAGCACACACAGTGCAGCAAGCCTTGCACTGCCTTCAACAATTAGGAAAAACAGCAGAGGAATACACTACTGAGCTTTTGTTAACAGTGGCAAAAACAATATATGATGAATATGCTCTGATAGATTGTTATTGCCATGGACTTAACTCTGATCTTCTTCAGAAGATCTGTAACATCAATCCTCCACCTTGTACACATCAAGAATGGCAAAACATCACTCAATCAACAGACAGACACATGCAGGAGTTCAAACAGTTGATGCAAGGGGAACCCCACAAGGGTTCCCTCATCATAATCAACAATATTATTGTCCACTACAATCACCACCCACTAATCCACTATTACAGAAAGCAAGCAATGCTACTGTACCAATGGATATTGATGCTGCCAAGAGAAGGAAACCATTCACATGTTTCAATTGCAAAAAAGAAGGACAATTTGGGAAATACACAAAGAAATCAGAAATATGTCAACAATGGGCTGTGAAAGGATGATGAGGGAAGAAGGAGAAAGGAGAAAGACAGAGGGCTTTGCACAGGACAACCAGTAGATGCCACTGGATTGTCCTACAACAAGTTCTCAGTATGTAGTCCTGATGATGGTGCTGTTGATCACACAAATGTATGTGATCCTATCGAAATATTTAACATCATTGCATCAGAGACAAAGACTGAAGAGAAGAAGACATTGGAGAGTATGCCCTCTCAAGAAAAAGAAAAGCATGTGATTATGGGAATAAAGACAGAATTACCCATGATCAAAGTAGAACTCAAAATTCCAGAAAGTGGACAAGTAGTAATGATTGAAGCACTCTTGGATTCGGGAGCCACTACATATTACATAGATGAAGAGTTTGTAAAAACAAATTGTCTTAACACAAAGAGACTTCCAATATCTATACCAGTCTATAATGTTGATGGATCAAGAAATGAATGAGGATCTGTCAAAGAAACAGTGGATTTAATAGTCAATGTTAAGAATCACATAGAAAGAATGACATTTTGTGTAACTGGACTAGGCAAGGTTAACCCAATATTAGGGGAAACCTGGCTTAAAATCCATAACCCAGAAATAGACTGGAAATGTCCAAGATGATACCATCTATGTGTAGTTGAAGAAAAGAAGATATGGAAGAAGAAAAAGATGGAGAAAACAAAGAAAGAAGTACCACAGATGGTCAAAGTAGATGAAGATGATGATGATGATGATGATGATGATGAGATACAAAAAGGAGATTGTATTCTTTGCATTATGGTAGGGGATGAAGAAAAAGAAGCAGCAATTCACAACATATCCCAAGATCTAGCAATAGAGGCAGAAAAGAAGAACATCAAAAGATCCTTTGAAGATATTATTCCAAAAGCATATCATGGGTTCAAATCAGTATTTGCAAAAGAATCATTCAATGAGATGCCACCTAAATAACTTTGGGATCATGCCATCAAATTAAAACCAAACTAGTGTAAAAACCTGGTGCATTGCAACATTGAATTATAAAGCATCATCTGTGAAAGTATACATAGGTTATTGCAACAGAAAATAGTACTCTATCTATCTACAGACCAAGTACAATTTACAGACCAATTCTGTTGGTTTTTTCATTACCTTATGATGCTGATCACACTGTTTACTTATTAAGTATACTTATCTCATTATGGTTTGAGCTCCTCTTAAACTCTATCTTGCTCTTACTATATCTTCTTTACTTTGTCTTTGTCTCACCTCAGCACTTCTGCATGTGCTGAGGTGAGTATCTCTTCTACTCTCTGAGTTCTCTTCTGACATACTTGCTCTATGCAGCTCTCTCTTTCTTCTGTATACCCTCTACCCTCTGGTACACATCTTCTCTATCTTACAGATGCTCTTCTACCTTAGGACCACAGTCCTTTAGTAGCTCTTCCTCTTTGTGTGGCTACAAGCCTACCATTGATCTCATTATGACCAATCTATTGTTTGCCTTGTTGCCTGGATCTTAACAAATTCCAATTGCCTCTCCAGCTGTAAAGTATAGACCTGTTGTGTTGTAACATTGACTAAATAAGACATAATTAAATATTAATCTGTGACATTATACATAAGTTACAACAGACCTTATCCATGTCCCTGTCCTGTCCTATCCCTGTCCCTATGCATATTGATGATCACTGGCTATCACACATGAAAACCCATACCTATAGCAATGATGGCATGTGGTAGTATTGTAGATTACAAATAGATAGAAGGACAAAAAATCACCTCTTAAACTGTGAAAAATTTGAATACAGAAAAAAACATTCTGCCCAACATATTATTTAAAACATATGGTATTAACAGAACTCACCAAGATGTTTGCAAAATGTCAAGAAAGAGTAAATACCTGTTGTATTGTAACATCAACTAATAAGACATGATTACAGTTGTATATATATATATTGTAACAGAGAATAAGGGGAAGCCATGCTAGACCTAAACAAAAGTAGATGAACAATGGGCACAAACTTGATGGTTCTGATGATAGAACATATGCATTGCATTGTTGGTGTCCATACCTGTCATGTTGCATGTTGTAGGGAAGTTGAAGTATTTCATGTGAGTTGAGGATGAATGAAAGAAAGGAAAAAGAGCACATGATGTCCATCTGCCAGTGCACACCAGCACAACTTTCTGAACCCAAGTGTGACATTGAGTGCCTCACATACAATGCATGCATACACAAAGTGTATGCCCATGTGCATGTTGGGTGGGACATTGATGGGCTGTGTGTGTGTGTGTGTGTGTGTGTGTGTGTGTGTGTGTGTGTGTGTGTGTGTGTGTGTGTGTGTGTGTGTGTGCATGGGTGTCAGTGGGCTGAGCTGCTGCCATGACATGTGCAGCTGAGAGCAGTATGGACCTGCACAACTTCATGTGCTATGTGGTTGCCAGCCAGCACCTCAACCACACACTGTGCCTTGCAATTGTGCCACACCTGTGTGGCTCAGCACACTGGTGCTGTCAGCAGTGGTGCTGCTGGATTCAGTGTTGGACATGTTGCTGTAGCTGGTGGACATGGGTGGGGATGCACTATTGGTGGCAGTGGCACATAAGTATGGGCACACAGCAGGGGAGGATGTCAAAAAATCCATTCATCAGAACCTGGCAAATAATAAAAATGCAGCAGTGTAAAGACAGTATTATGGGTGGCACATGATGCACAAACATGAAAGTGAATTGGACACACAACATGTGTACATATGTGCTATAACACCAACCACTTGTGCAGCATGCCACAGGACTTGAATGTGAGCCAGTTGGCAGTGCCAGTGGGGAGGAGACCCATGGAGTGGCACTTCCAGAAGCTGAGAGCAAATGTGAGGATGTTGAAGGTGAGGTAAGTGAACTTCTGGAGGGGGAGGATGCTGGGCTGGGTGTAAAGGGTGTGAAAGCTGGGGGTGGGATGTCAGCAGGGAAGAAGGTATGCAGCAGGATGAAAAGCAGAGGAGGATGTACTGGAGTTGATGGTGGTGAGGTTCTTGAAGGGGGTGAAGAGGAGTATGAAGATAATACCTATGGAGAATATCCACATGCCACCGCTGGACATGTAGAGTATGAAGGCCTGCATGGGGTGCAATTTTGTGGGGGAGAGGGAGAGGTCCCAGGTGCACTTCTCCTTGAGGGCCTCATAGGACTGGCTGGCACCATGGATGTGTAGCATGTGAAGGTTGCATGATGCATGACCTGATTGGCACTGGCAAGCCTGTGTGTATTCTGTCCAAGTGGCTGCCTGTGTCATTCTGAGGGGATGCAGGCAGTGAGCCAGCAAGCTGCCATGCCATGCTGGCATGGCAGCAGCATGGTGCACATGTGAGCAGGCAAGCAGGGGGCCATGTGCTGTTGACACAGCAGCAACATGGGCATGAAATTAAAAAAAGAAAATAATTAAATCTGTGGCCAAGAGTGGTGCAGGCCTGCACAACCTTGTGCACTGTGCAGTTGCCAGCCAGCACCTCAACCATGCAGTGCCTGTTGAGCACACTGCAGTGGAGGTGCAGTACTGGGCCACACACAGTGTGCTGTTTAAATAGCAGCCACACAGGCAGGTTGGGGGCCACATGCTGTTACAGTGGCAGCATCAGCATGTGGGTGGGCACATGAGGATGGACATACCAATCACCCATGTCCTCTTGAGTGGACACAGGCAGTGAGCCAGCAAGCTGCTGCACTGTGCTGACACAGTGGCAGCATGGGAGGGAGGGTCTGTGGGGATAGCATATTCAGTCAACTCCTGCATGTAATTTGTTTTTTCTTATAATAAAAAAAGATGAGCAGTCAGGGTATGCAGCACATGGTGGTGGTGAGCAGCCCTTGGATGCAGTATGTGGCAGTAGTGAGCAGCCAGGACATGCAGCATGGGGGCAGTGAGCAGCAGTGTGAGCAGTTGGAAAAAAACCAGGATGCATGCTGCTGCACAGTGCCACACTGCTGCATGCATGCTGTGCTGCTGTGCACAGCATGCCACACCAGAGGAGGACATTCTTAGTAGTGGTACTTTAAACACAGAAAAAACCATGTGTTGGCCTTGTTACACTCAGTTTTTCCCTAGTATGGGACTGCTTACAAAATGACCTCCCATTCTTAAGTAGATGCAAAGATGCATATGGGAATCATGTACAATTTATGATTTGTTGAACAACAAGAGTTAGAGAAGTTTATAGAAGAAAACTTGAAATGAGGACATATACAGACCTCAAAATCACCTATGGCTTCACCTTTCTGTTCACACAGGAGAGGGCAGGAGACAACAATGATGATGATTGAGAGGAGAGGGACCAGTAGGTCCAAGGCAGAGAGGCCCCACATGGTGGGGAGAATGACAAGTGGAGGGAAGAGGAGGAGCTAAGAGGAGATGGTGCCAGACAGTGAAGGTACAGAAGAATACTCAGCTCCAGAGTACAGAGCTCAGACGATGAAGGACTATACCTAAGAGGAGATGGTGAGGGCACAGAACAATACTAGATTGACAAGTAGATAAGTCAGAAGAAGGATGAAGAGGGCAGAGCCAGAAACTACCCACCTCAGCTACAAAGTAGAGAGCCAAGGGGAAATGATGTGGGGAATGAAGAAGGTATAGTAAGAGTAGACAGAGTTGTAACTCTGCTGTAAAGTGGTAGGCAAAGATGTATCTGAAAGAGGAAGGAAGAAGGAGAACACAGTAATCAACAGATAAGATGTAGATGAGATAAGATGGGATAGAAGATAAGATGGATAAGATATATGATAAGAGATGCTCAGTGGCACAATAAGTAGATACACTCCAACACTTTCTTCTTTATCAAGAAGAAATCAGGAGAATTACATCCCATTCAAGATTATCATCACCTCAATGAGATTACTATCAAGAATTGATACCCATTACCACTTGTCTCTGAATTGATAGACAAACTCAAGGGGGCCAAATACTTCACTAAACTCAACATCAGATGGGGATACAACAATGTTCAAATCAAAGAAGGAGATGAATGGAAGGCTGCCTTCATTACAAACAAAGGACTATTTGAACCACTTGTTATGTTCTTTGGACTCACCAATAGCCCCACAACTTTCCAAACCATGATGAATCATCTCTTTAGAGAACTCATTGCAAAGGGCAAAGTGGTAGTCTATATGGATGACATCCTCATTTTCACAGCAACATTGGAAGAACACCATCTCATAGTTGAAGAAGTCCTTAAACCCAATTATGCAACTTCAAAAAACAGAAATTGATTATCTTGGCCTTAAAATATCCTTTGATAAAATCATGATGGATCCAGTCAAGATCCAAGGGATAGCTGAATAGCCTACACCAACCTCCATTACAGAAGTTCACTCATTTCCTGAGTTTACCAACTTCTATTGCCATTTTATCAGAGGGTTCTCTGACATAGCAAAACCCCTGAATACCCTTTTACAAAAGGATATGCAATGGCAATGGGATCAGGAACACAAAGACTCCCTCAAAAATTTGAAGACAGAATTGTGCTCTAAATCTGTCTTAGTCTTTCCTGAACCTAATAGGCCTTACCTAGTAGAAGCAGACAATTCAGGGTATGCTACAGGAGCAGTCCTATTGCAGATGAGAGAAGATGAGTAGTGGCATCCAGTAGCATATATCAGCAAAGGGTTATCACCAGCAGAGAGAAATTATTGTTTGTGCAGATTATGGCAGGCAAGGGCAAAAGATAGTATTGTAGATAGCAAGGTGGATGTATCCCTGAATGGGGAGAGGGTGGACTGATGACAACAGGCCATGTGCAGAGGAGAACTTCAGAGTTCTTATTGATACTTGTGTAAGTAGCTAGTATTTATAGTGCATTAACATACTGCATGGACCATGAGAAGTATAGTATGATGACATGTGTATCCATAGTTGTACATGTATGTGCATGTATAGTATACAAAGACAAAAAAGGAAGGAGGAGTGTAGTCAGCAGATATTCCATCATCAACACCCCCCTATGCTAGACATGCATCAGACAAGGCTGAGACCAATGCAATGAGAAGAGAAGGAAGGAAAGGAAAGAGGCTTGGTAAGGATATCAGCAGTGCCAAGAGATGAAGGGAGATGTTCCACAGTGATGGCATCAGAGGAGATGCATTCCCTAATATAGTGATGATGAATATCAATATGCTTTGTGCCATGAGTAATGATAGGATTAGTTGCAATATCAATGGAGCCCTTGTTATCACCATAGAACAATAGAGAAGATGGAAAAGGGAAACCAATTTCTTTAAACAGTGACCACAGCCACATACCCTGTACTGCTGCCTGGGAGAGAGATGTGTACTCTGCCTCTGTTGAGGATAGGGAGACAGTGTGCTGCTTTTGAGATGACTATGCAATGGCTCCACCACCAAGAAGAAAGATGTATGATCCAATGGAGTGTCTGTCATCTTTGTCAGTGTTATGAGGCACTTGCTTTGGCACCTCATAATGGTTTTTCTTTTTTTCTTTTCTTTTATCTTACTTACCATAAGTGTAGTATTAACTACAGCCATGAGCTTAGCTCCAACTTATAGTAAGGACTCATCTTCCTTTCTCTTTATAGTACTTAAGTATTTACATACTTAAGTGTGAGCTTAGCTCCAAGTACTATAAAGACTTATCTTTTTCTTTATCTCTATTTATCTAACATTTACTTGCTAAGGACTATTACTATACAATTAGCAAGGACTCATCTCATTTCATCTTTGTTTATCTCTCATTCACTTTGTACATGAGGCTGAGCCACTTACTGTATCCATGGATGTGTCTCAGGTCATGTGATCTCATTGATTGCTGCACAATCATTGTTGATCCATGAACCTTATTTTTACTTGTACTATCTTTAGTACTCTAGTTTTGTATAAATAGTTGAAAGCCTGGTAGTCTTAAACCCCAGTTTTGTCAACTTCACAATCTAGGGATTCTCTGTTCACACAGGTTATGGCAGGCAATGATGATGATTAATAGTATAAGTAGCAAGCTAAAAGTATCCCTGCATGGGGAAAGCATTGGCAGCATAACTGCAGCAAGTAGGTTAGGTGTGGGCAGTGAGGATAGTGCCATGATGCAAAAGAGGAAGCTGCAGGACTGTGATGAGATAGAGGATAAGATGGTGAAGAAGCGTACTCACTCAGTGTTGTTGTAAGACAACTACTGAGGATATGTAGCACATATAGTGCATCTTATGTAGTAGTGGAGAATATGGTTAGGGTGGAGAAGTTGTCCTGAAGTACAAGGATGCCTAAATATGTGTAGGATGTGTGTCGTCCAGAGTATGAGTGGTGTGGGATTGAAGGAAGAACCCCACTGGGGTTGTGAAGAGGGAAGATTGTGTCATATGTATGTAAGTATGCATAAAGGTGAAGGACAAGTGATGCTGAACAAAAATGAGGTGTAGGAATTGTAACAACACATACAACAAAAGTTCAACATTCTCCTTTACTACACTTGACCTAAGCTCACTACAAAAACTCACTTCACTCCTAAGAACTAAGTCTAAGATCTCTAAGTCACTCTAAGCATTGCTAAGACATCCTATATTTGTCACTCTGGATCCTCAAATAGTCATTGGTGGAATTATCCTTATCACTATCTCATTGATCCTGCTCTTCATCATCATCAGGAACATTTATTATGCTCATCAAGTGCATACCCACTACCTTGTTACCAGGGGTATTGTAATAGCAAACCTGATAGAGTGTGATGAACAGTGCAGTGGTTACCTAGGCCAGGTCACTCTATTCAAAGAGGACAGAAGGGCAATGGTGGGTAGAAGCTGGACAGAAGCCTGAGAAGTAGGAAGGCCAACATCAATATAGCAAAGTAAATGTAAACAAAGAGTGTAAGGCTATCCATGATGAGGGGAGTGGGTGAGAAGCCAACTACTGATCAGTGTCCCAGAGAAGACCCTAAGTACTAAAGGCTGCCATGCACAGACTGCACTGAGTAATATATGTGGGGTGCAGGTGTTAGAGGTGAAGAACAAGTATGTAATTTCCAACAAAACCTTCCCTAAGACTGTCCAATAGGTCACTTTCTCTCCCATCTTTTTCCACTCATCATCTTGGGCTTGGACTGTCTTAGCACACATGCATGCATAGCATGGGGGGGTGTTGACATTCATACAACTAGTGTAAAAACCTGTTGCGTTGCAACATTGAATTATAAAGCATCATCTGTGAAAGTATACATAGCTTATTGCAACAGAAAATAAAAGAAAATAATACTCTATCTATCTACAGACCAATTCCAATTGCCTCTCCAGCTATGGAGTAGAGACCTATCCTATTGCATCGCAACATTGACTAAATGGACATAGTTAAATGAGTTGCAACATTCCTCACCAATGTCCCTGTCCC
>QLPN01001837.1:4462-59851 GCA_003314395.1 Albatrellus ellisii | reverse complement strand
CGACCCTACACAGTAAATTTTCTGTTGTGTTTTGTTGTGCTCCAGTCTTGGAGCTAGGCTTGTATTTAGATAGCGCATCATCTGTTGAAAAAGACCAGATTCCCCCCACCCTCAATTTGACTTCTTCTCCCATCTGAGTCGATAATCAAAAGGCAAATATCAACCTTCCCTCCACATGTCTTATTATCAAGAAAAGTGCGCGTTCCCCGTAAGCCATGTCCATCATTGCATTGCATAGCGTTCTCCATTGCGTTCTCCATTGCATTCTCCATTGCATTCTCCATTGCATTCTCCATTGCGTTGCGCTGCGTTGCGTTCCCCACTGCATCACGTTTTGTTTCCACTACATTGGATTCTCTATCGTGCTCTCTATTGCATTATTTTGTATCCACCCTATTGCGCCATATCATCGGTTTATTACCCAAGTCACGTTCATCTAGTAGCTCTAGTTGAATCGCACTATCGCCCCTATCGCCCTTAACTACTAATACTCTCTACTTTGGTGTCTAGGGAACTTTACGGCTCGCACCCTCCAGCAATTGCTGTGGTTGTGGTTACTTTCCCCTCTCAGCCCGACACAGTACATATCACTGTCCAAGTCAATAATCAAAAGACAAATATCAACCTTCTCTCCGCATGTCTTATTATCAAGAAAAGTGCACGTTCCCCATAAGTTGCATCTATCATTGCATTGCATAGCATTCTCCATTGTGTTCTCCATTGCGTTGTGCTGCATTGTGTTCCCCACTGCGTCATGTTTTGTTTCCACTACATTGGATTCTCTATCGTGCTCTCTATTGCGTCATTTTGTATCTGTCTTATCGCGTCATATCATCAGTTTATTACCCAAGTCGTGTTCCTCTAGTAGCTCTAGTCGAATCGCACTATCACCCTTATCACCCTTAACTACTAATACTCTCTACTTTGGTGTCTAGGGAACTTTATGGCTCGCACCCTCCAGTAATTGCTGTGGTTGTGGTTACTTTCCCCTCTCAGCCTGACACAGTACATAACATCGTTTTCCGGCATCACGTGCATGTGATGCTCATCAGTGCACCATGGCTCCTTCTATCCCACAATCACTTAGTGCATCTTCAACTCATCAGCATGGACTTTCCAACATGTCACCAACATCTCCCTCAAGCCTGCAACCTGAGACCAAGACAATTCAGTCAAATGGCAGTGCTACCATTACAATGCAGCCACCAGTCTCTGACTCAGAAAAATAGCCCAGGTGTTCAAGTTGGTATGCAATTACAGACCTACCTTTATCTTCTGATATGTTAAGTTACTGATATCTTTTCAAGCACTATTTGTTTTAGCAGGCTAGGGCAGACAATAGTGAGGAAGTGATATGGTTTGATTGCAATGTAGAGAACCACCAAGGTACATAGAAGTGCAGACATAGGCTGCAAGTGATATAGGGGTGCAGCAAGAGTGGCTGCACATGATAGTGAGAGAGATAGACATCAGACAGAGGTAGAAAGTGTCTTAGTAAGTAAGATGTACCTGCAAGTGATATAGGGGTGTGGCAAGAGTGGCCGCACACAATAGTGAGAGAGATAGACACTGCAGGGCTATATGTGATAATAAGATGGTTGAAGAGGAGTGGGGATACTCACTCAGACAGAGGTAGAAAGTGTCTGAGGAGTTGTATCATAGAGAGTATGTCTTATATAGTATCCACATGATAAAGTTGATGTGGAGTGAGGAAAGTGAAAAATGCAGGGACTACCGTATGTCAAGGGACATGCAACCCTGATGTCGAGGGACACACGACCCTTATTGTAATAAGTGGAGCAGTCGGAGAAAAATGCGTAAGTGTGTGTACGTGTATGGTATGAATAAAGAAAGCCGAACGAAAACATATAGTGAAAACGTACGTAGATATTCAACACTATTGGCATCAGGAAACAAAAAGGCTTCAGCAGTTTTCCGGTCTGTCACCCCTGTTGCCTGCGCCCTCTGAGCATGCCAATAACTTGAACAACGGTGATGGCAGTGGTAACACTAGAGAGTGTTACCACTGGCACAGGCTCTTCCGAGTCATTCCTCACTACTCAACCAGTTTCACCTTCCACCGTATCTTCAACCGTCCCTACAAAGCGGAGAGAACTACCTCAAGGTGGCGAGCAAGCACTCACAGCCTCCGGAAGAAGAAAGGTTACGAAGACAGGCAAGTCAAAGCGCCCTCCCAAGCAACCAGCTCAACGATCGCAACGCAATGCAATGCATATGAAGAGAGATAGGGGTTGAATAATATTGTGTCCAGTGCCTTATATGTCATATTATATTTTTGCTCACTCCATTTTTTGTCCTGTCCGACAGCTCTCACCCCGTCATTTTTTTGCTCTCTGCACTCTCATCCGTACTCATCGTTACTGTCGATCTCATGGGTTCATACTTCGTCTATTCCCGGGGTGGCGCTTTTCCTGACTCTTGTGGCTGGCAGGGGTGCAGCTCACCTCCCGCTCCGCAGCTCTGCGCGCGAGGATGACCTATGTCAACTGTCAGCTCCACTAATAAATCAAAAAGATGATCGCACGTTCTACAAATTAGAACCCATCGTTGATCTAACAGCGTCAATAGTGAACAGACTGGTACAGCGCCTGGGTCGATACACAGCTATATGAATACGATAAATCCGACGCTAAGGTAATTCGTCAAGAAAGATGTCCAATGAAGAAAGGGATTTATCAAAAATTAGACAATGGTATACTACAGGATGAATAAGATAACATAACCTATACAAGTAGACCCGACGCAACTAGACAACGTGGAAGGCGTGTGATGAATCAACTAACTCATACTAGTGGGTGGGCACCATCCTCCCACTCTTCCCTCCGCATGTAACCCACGGCTCTGCAGACGGGACAACTCACTTCCACCTGGGTACCGCAAGCACAATCCACTTGGTCCTCCTCTGGACCCCACCCAGCCACTCGCTCGGCAGTCACCAAACACGCCGGATGGAATGAGTGAGCACATACGCCAGTTCCTTCATGAGATAGCGGCCTGATCGTGATCTTTTTCAGTGCCGACGAGCCAGCCGAGAACCCAGGCTCAGGATAATCGTCCGAGGGACCGATACCGCATGAAATATCGTCGCAACGCAAGCCCGCGTCGCGCTCCCGTTGTTCTACACGTTGGCGCAGAGTCGGTCCTGGTGCTGTAGGAGGGACCCAAGCGCGCTTTTCTCGGGGATGATGAGTTTGGGTATTTGCCTGGTGCATATGCGGTGGAGAACGAGCATCACCGGGGGAAGGGATATGGACAGGAATATTCAGCAGGATAAAGGGTGTCCAAGCAATCCGAGCACCCTCAGGAGGGACAGTCATCTGTGGGAAAGGGAAAGCAGTAGGAAATGCAGCGAAGGGTGGCGGGGGGGCATTGATATGTTGAGCGGGTGGAGTACCTCCCGGCGCAGGCACAGGCGTTGCCTGTGGCAGCGCCGATGGGGCAGCGCCCGTGTCTGATTGCTCTCCTGGTTGAGGCTCGGACGGTGGCTGCGACTGCGACGGGGGTTGCACCGGTCGAGGAATATACGTCAAATTATCCGGATCGATATCAAACCTGCAAGTCGGGCAGGTAGTGTGTTTTGGCCGCGAAAACCAAGTTACGAGACAGTTCCCATGGAAGACGTGCGAACATGGAAGCGCAACAACATTGGGTAAGGGTTCTCCCGACTCTAATGTCGATGCAGATGCTGCCGGTTCAGAAGCGGGTGATCCATGCATTGGCGCACCCAATGATCCGGAAGTATCATATGGCAACCAAGACGAATCTGAAGATACTTCGTCGCTCAAAAGCCTCTCCCAACAAATTGCACAACTCTGTCCATTCCCGCCCTCGCTGATTTTGTCCATCCGTTTCACGAGCCCAGTCGGCACTTCTTCCAGACCTGCTATGAGTTTCTTCGCTCGTTGGGGATCTGCGCGTTCATCGCGCGGTCCTGTACCCATTGTTGGTAAAACATTGAACCATGCAGCTTGATCAATACCAAGTAGAGCAAGCAGTTCCGATAAAGTCATGAAACCTCCAGGCCTGCCGTTGTCAGGCTGAGGTATTTCGTTTGGATTGCGAAGAGGCGGTGGAGGGAAAGCAAATGCCTGGAAGCCGGGCGGTATCGGCGCATGAGTGCTGGCGTGATTATGAGATTGTGGTTGTGCCTCCTGACCCTCACTCTGTGGCTGTGACGGCGCTCCTGCAGGGCCATTCGATGCAGGAGTGCGAAGTGAAGGAGGAAATACAGATCCTTCAAATGTGAAGGTCACGAATGGGGCCGCGCGAGCAGGATTGTCGCCGGCGTGAGCGCCCTCAGAAGGCAGATGAGTGGCATGGTTAGCAGTATCATTGGATTGGCCTGGAGTGTGCAGCTCCGGGATAGCCGGCTGTGCTTGAGCCATATTACGCGCGGCTAGCTGAGAGAACAGTGTATGGAAGCCTGGCAGAGGACCTCGACTGAAGGGCGAAGTGAACGTGCGAGGCTCGGATTGTGCACGGCTTTGTGGATTGTCTGAAGGTTGCGCGGAGTGTTGTAGGTATGGGTAAGGATGTGATTGAACTGGACGGGTCTCATGTGATGGGTCTCCTGAAGCAGACGATGTCTGTGAAGAAAAAACACTTGTATGGACTGTGTCAAGGGGAAACCCACATGTATTTAGACTTCAAGAGCAGGAAAAAATAATGAAGTAATTACCATGCCCAACCTCAACTTCAACCTCTTCGACAATTACGTGATGACGGTGGTGGACTGGTCCATACGCACTCGTAGATGCACTAGCAGTCCAAATACCGTCTTCATCATCGTGGTCATCGTGTACGGGTTCCAAATCAGGCATCATCTCGACGTCCCGAGCATCTTGCGAGGAAACATTGGACGAAGAATCAGAGACAGACATCAAATCCGGCATAGAGTGATTGCTTATATTATCCGGGAACTGTTCGAGAGATAAATGCGCAGGAGCAGTATCTGTCGAAGTCGAGGAAGACGAGAAACCTGGCGTAGGATGAGCGTCAGCTGTGGTGAGGCGTGCAGAGTGAATGGTTGCGAAGACACACCAATGTGCGAGTGATCAAGAGACAATACTGGGGACGACTGGTCTATGGGATGAAGAGTAGAATGGGAAAGACCTGTATGCTCCATGCTCGAGTCAGCCTCAAGAGGTTCAGTCGGGTGATTGGTTTGTGGAATTATGCCGCGAAGGAGTTGCTGAAACATATTGTTACCGCTGTCGGGGATGATGTGGGGGGAGGGCGCGTCTTGGTCATTGTAATCCATGGTCGGCGGCGAGGACAACGAGAAAGATGAGAGAGACAGGTAGTAGTGGAGGTATGAGATGTGGGGGGGTTTAGAAATATCAGGTTTGACAAGGCCAAGGGCACGAGAATACCGGAATCTTCCAGTACGTTCCCACTTCAGGTCCGCGGACCATTTGCCGTTTTTATCATTTTGCCCACCGGACCACAGTTAGGTAGAGTGGACGCGTACAATTCAGCATCGTTGTTAGAGCACAATGCTTTACAATTGAAGGTCGACAGACAATTAAAGTAGATTGCAACACTGCACCGGTCACTAACTACTGTTCATGAAAGGTCACGATGGTCGATGTCGTTGTAACGGTAACGAACAATAGGTAACAATAAAGATACTGATGATCTGGAAAACACTGTGTTGTGTTGTCAAGTAATGTCTGACGTGAGTGTATTGTCTCTTAGATGATAAAGAATTGAGTCAAGACGGCATCAAATCACCGACTTAAGACAACAGATATTGGAGTCGGAGAAGGTAAGACAATGGAAGGAAAACATACGGAAAATGGGTGGGAACGCACAAAGGAAAAGGAGATGTGGACGACCGGCTATGATCCTATACTAAATCCTATAACTTACTAGTAAGGTTTATGTGATTTCTACTCGGATAATTTCAGTTTACGCCGCAACACGCACGGCATGCAGTTATAGAATACGATGTTCAGTGTCTACGGAGGGAGCAGGACGTTTGATATCGGAGTGCGTGCGATAGGTGCGTGAGTGCCAACCGGCCCCGCAGAGCCATGCACTGAGGGGGCGGTCGGAATTCCCCGCAGTGCGCTTGAGCTGCGTGACTGGCTGAGTCGCTTCTGCAGGGCCAGAGGGGCTGCCTGATGTGCCCGTGGCCGTCTCGCTAGTCGGGAGTGATGGGTGCGTGCGTGAAGGACCTTGAAGTGGGAGTGGATTGTTGGGGTGCGATACTTATGGTGAGGGAAGAGAGGAAGAAATGTAGTGCACAGCTCATCCCATGGGTAAAGTAGTACCCACGCAACACACGCTGTCAGTGGGGAAAATACCCGGGTTAATCATATTTGTCCCTAGTAGGACTCACTTCATCATCGTTGCTGTGGAGCACATTGTCTCACAACTGGATGCCAACGAGGTCGCGCGTCCGCACATGCACATCCTAATCACACGTTGTGCAGCCTACTTGTATTCAGGTCCTGGTCAATGTGCAGTAGCTGAATTAAGCAAACGCGTGCAGCAGCCTCATGCGCTAAAACGGGCCTTGGTGGAGGTAGTATAACCCTGGTTGATGGTTCTGCGTGGTAATGATGTGTGGAGCGTTGTAGGCAGCTCGGCGCTAACTGCAATCCAGGTTTGTCTCTTCTGACTATCATGATTGGTCTGGCGCCTGCTCGGGAGGCCATGGCTGGATGTTCTGACTCTATCTCCTTCGATCTGTACACCGTGATGGACACGCTCCTGATCGAAAAATGATTCATACACTGCCACCTATTAGATGCTATGGCAAACTTGAACTTTGCCGTGGCTTATCTGGCTCATTTGTCGACGGCGGCCGTGCTCCTCAAGCCAACAAGCAATCCCGAGCGTCTAAGAATCGGACGCACAGAATGTGGGGGATGGGGATGTGATTGGTTGTACTTCCTCTCACCCAATTGCCGTGAGGCACAAGTATAGAAGGCGAATTACGCCCTGCCTGCGCCTCGTGTAGGACTTGAGGTCGTATATCTCCCTACATCTTTTGCTTTTCTGTCCCCACGCCCCCTCGCCTCACTCCTTTCCCTGCGTTCATATAGTCGGACGAGCTAGGCAGTGGGGGCCCAGTGGGCCCACTGAGTCTGACAGCTCTACGACCTACATTCCTCCTGTCACCTGTGTGTACCGTACACCTCTACTCTTCCTATCGAAACACCACCTCACACTTTGATCTTCATTAGTTCTCTATCTTCCGCTTCCTCTTCAGGATCGCCATCTTCGTTCACGATCATCCGCAGCAACATGTTAAAGAGAATGCGAGATTCGATAATCTCGACTCCGCAGGCACCTCGGATCCATAAGATCCCACTGCCTGAAGTGGTGGCAATATTCTCGTCTTCACCTGATCGGCCATCGAAGGCTAGCAAGCGCCTTCCTCCAAATGCCGACGAAGGCTATTCATCATCGCCCGAGAATGTCTCGCGTAGCCCACGATCACCGGTCGCTCCGCGGCCCTCTGTGGCAAGCCCTCCGAAGGGGATCTTAAAACATGGTGAGCTTCAATTTGAGGCCCGGTATGTGATAGACTTACGCAGTCGTCTTCAGTAAAGTCCCCGGAAACGAAAAGAGCTTCTGCACGGGAGTCGGGTGGCTACACTTCTTCGCCCGAGAAGCTGATCGCGAGGAAAAGCCAGTATGCACCAGCTCGAGGCGACACTTCGAAAAGGAAATCATTATTTCATTCAACTGTCCCAGGTGCGTTCGTCTTTCAACCAGCGTGTTATATGCTCATTAGCGCACTCTGGACAGCTGTCTCCATTATCCCGCCTGTGAGCCTGCACTGGCAATTGTTACCTTACAATCATCAAATATCCAAGGCACGCTTGGTATTCGACGTCACTCGCCCAATTGAATACATACAATTGATGTTTACATACCCTCCCCGTCCAATAACTATGGAAGAGCGCAACAAATTGGCAGCTGAGCCCCCCTTGAAGGAGATGGTTATCTGCTGCCCAGAACTACCCGATTGGCCAGTACATGTTGTCCGACGTAGCGGGATACGTTGCATCGACATCTTCGAGGCGATCCATGACACCTTCAACATAATCCTGACCAATGCCGAGCGCCGCATACACGCTAGTCGTGTGCGCCAGTGCCAAGCTGACTTGGAGAGCAGGTGCCAGCACTTGTTGTCGACGCCGGCGCGGGACAAAGCGCAAGGCATGCGTCGTGTCGATTTCCTCGCACACAACTGCTACTTCCTAGGTTTGGACTGGGTGCCGCCAGAGGCACAATTTCCAGACGGGTCCTGGACGCTGAGACTCGGAGGTTCAGTTTAGGCAATTGTATGTGTATGACTTACGATTCCATTCACGGTGAGTACGGTCGTCCATTATGTCCGACTTTGCCTTCATAGCCTCCCTCCAATAGATCAGGGCCGGACCCGCTGCTCATATTTTGTGACGATTTCTGCCATTGCAACGTTCGTTCACGACCTCGTTATGATTGTTAACCCCATTGCCCATATCAACATTTTACCCATGCCATCGCATCACACTATACCTTGCACTGCACGTCCTTGTATCTTTGTTTTCATGGCCGACTTAGGCCTCTGTACTGTTCTTTTCTTATACAATAGCATTTTATATGTACATCTGCACTCCTGCGAAGTTTATTGCGAGTGTAGCTCTAGCTGGATACATGCCCTACAGATATTTGGCCTCCAACGGTCCTGGACTTATAATTATCTAGGTTAATACATATTCAGTTATATGAAGGCATGGACTACCACGCTGCTCGCAGCAAGGCCTGCTATCATCCAGGCATCACTCCACGACAGGGATGTCGGACTGTCTTGTGAACCAAGGTGATGGTCACGACTGGGGTTTGGAAGACACGAGGCATCTCCCTCCCCGCTCAACTCGCACCGCGGGGTAGAATTGATCGCGATCAGTTGGCGGACCCAGATCAGAGGGGTCCATTGGACTCCGAAGCAGAAGGCCAGGCATCGTGCTGGGGTCAAGATAAGTGGCTTGTTTAGAAGACTGGTCTTCGGTAAAATTTCCTCGGTGCAGAGCTCGCGCGGCTGTTGCGCAATAAGTTTCTTGCATTGCGGTGATAAGGTGTGCGACCATGTATCTGTTGCGGCGTTGACAAGGTTTTCTGATGGTAATGGAGAGAACCCAACGCCGCAAAGCCGGATGTCTTCCATTACCTCGTTCGTTGAGTCGTGGCAAACTATATGAGCAGCCTGACCTTCAGAACACATGATGAGACTTCAGATATCATGATAAGGTACTTCAGACGGCCCAGGGGACTCGTGCCCCTGTTCTGGACTCCCTGTTCTGGACCCCCGGGTATGAATTGTTTCAGAACAATCTCAGAATAATTAGAGCTATTAAGGTTCATCATTTTCATGGTCCAGAATATAGATAGCCGAGGGAGGATATACGGCAACGCAGATCAATGGAGAAGACTACAAGAAAAGAAGAAAAGGACGGATCGAAATTTTTTGGTTCACGGACTGAGAGAGCTAACTAGCATTGAACCGTGCCGGCCCCGTGAAAGATAGAAGGGCTCAGAGCGACAGTTTCGGTGCGAAGAGCCACCTCGTGGCACTGTTAGAACAGCAGCACAGGCTTTTTGAGGGAAAGGATGGTCATAAACATCACTGCAACGAGGATCTATGACAACTTGCTTGCTAGGCGTGCGTGCGTTGGAGTACCAAGGTTCTGCGTCCTTCTAGAAACATTGTATGAAGGGCAGTTCAGAAGCATCAGATCTACGTCCCCCATTTTCGGTTAGACCCTCGCACTCACGGGCAGGACAACGGGACATAAGTCGTACCTGCAGGTGACCGTGACAATGGCCATTACCGCGTGGACGGTTCACTCCACTACAGTGATGATGACATGTTGAAACGCTGACCGTGTGAGAATGCTAGGACATTCGACGCATGTCAAGATCTGAAACCAGCGGACGCAGTATACAATTGCATGATGACTCTGACCAGGCGTAAGCACAAAAGCCAAGTTCGAACATCCCGTTGAAAACATGCATTCACTAATCATAATGTCCTGCGTCGAATCTGTAGTAATCAATCAATGCGGTATGTCAAAGATAAGGCATGCAGCGTAGCATTCATTTAGCATGCAGATTGCGAGACAGACCTGCCTAGAGAAGACAAATGAATCCTATGCCTTTGAAATAACCAGTGCTACGGATAAATTACCCCACTAATATCCCCATTTAAGAGAGCTTATCGACGAAGCTCTTAGCGGCCTCTCGCACAACTTCGTCATCAGAGGAAAGCCTATCGGAGGCAGATAAGCAAAGCAAAGATGTTTAGAAGGCGTGAAAGCGCTCCAACCATTCAGTCTCCAGAAGTATCTCTTCAGCTTCATCAGTTCCCCTCCCGATATCTCTGCTTTGTAGGATGATATACAGATACTCCGCCGTGCCGGCGCGAATCTGCAACAGTGCATGAGACACGTTTCCCGACGGAATATCGTATATCACTAACTCTCGGGTACTTGAACGTTAAGAAAACTTCAAGCTTAGGAAGACAGGCCTCGAGGAATTCGGGTATGGTCAATAAGTTCACGACACTGTCGAAATTTAGCTCGAAACTCCGTCGGGTTGACGATAATGATCTCACATTTTCATACAGGCATGGATGCGATGAACATTTTTCAAATTCATGACGTTCTTCACGGCGACGGTCAATAAGTTGCGCAGGCTGGGAGTAAGTGGCAGATCTGAGGTGAGAGGACGACATTGAGATACAATGACACATACACACACCTCTGTAATCCCTCCGGGTCTGCTGCTAAGCTGTCAAGAGCAGCAGACTCAAGTAAAAGATTGAATGTCTGAAAAACCGGAATGACAGTATTATTGGATCCAAAATTCTTCATAGCACGGCCCACGAGATCCGCAGCCAGAGACCGAATGTCATATATCTCTTTATTGGCTGCAGCCACGGGCATTTTTCGGACGTATGCTAGCAGGCCACTCGACACAGGTCGTTGCTGGAGAACGTCGTCACTAGGCCCAGACTACAAGAAAAAGACACAAAATTCCTCACCGTACTATCGGTTTTACAGGCGATGCTGAAAAGTAGTCCAGAAAGAATGGCATCCCGATATGGTGCGATGTCTAGGAGACGAACAGCTCGAGGGAATAACCACGAGCCATCATGCCACCCAACAGCAGAGGACGGGTCACTGTGTGACCGTCAGCTAATGAACCATAAAGCGAGAAGAACCTGACCTCGTGAA
Organism: Albatrellus ellisii; assembly: GCA_003314395.1. NCBI lineage: Eukaryota > Fungi > Basidiomycota > Agaricomycetes > Russulales > Albatrellaceae > Albatrellus > Albatrellus ellisii. The sequence continues at coordinate 48,596 of QLPN01001837.1, read as the reverse complement.
GAGTTCACGCATCAAACTTTCCCCGTGAATCCGCCACTCTGATCCATTAGGCACAGGTGGAAGTGGCTGTGTCAACAACTTTAAGAAGCTCTCGCCAGCCTCATGACGAACTTTATCGAGTCTCTCCACCCCTTGTCTCAGGATACCAGCGATAACGGAGTGGTACTTCTTGGACGGAAAATATTCCGAAAAATGGGGTAGTATGGCTGTTTGAGAAAACATGTTGAGCGAAAACGCAGTCAATCCTTGAATACAGGCCATTCGAATCCATGAGCCAACATCGCCGCGCTCATCATTGCTGTAGTCTTCCAGACCATGGATCAAAGCATCAAATAGGCGACAAACGGTCGTGGAGTCGAAGTCTGGGGGTTCCATAGGTCAGACGCGAAGTACGCCAAATGCTACAATACACTGACATTGTGTGATGTTGGGCATGACCACGCTCAAAATCTGTTGAATTGAGACGTAGCAATTTCGACGTGCTTCGACATTTTGCATCTTCACTTTCGACTTGGTGATGGAGTATTCAAACTAGTGGGGATGAATGGGAGCCAGTGATTATCCGTACCTTATCATTGACGGATTCCAGAAGACAAGTGATGACTGCTTCTAGGCCATTACGGTGTGCCCTGTAGTCTAGCATCCCAACCAGCCTAGCCAGACTCTGTTGTAACATGGGAGCCCCGGTTCTGAACTCAGCGATCAAAGTGCAAGGGCGGTGAACTTCAAGGACGTAAGCAGTACTTGAGGGATCACTTATCTAGTCACCATAGTCGAACAATCAACAAGCCTGCTGACTTCTGTCAATGCAACAGCAGCAGCTTCTTGCACAGCAACACTACGGTGTTTGAGGCCCATGTTGATGATTTCTCTCCAACGAGGCACCGACGACTTTGTATCGAGGTGAACCTCCTCTAACGATATGCTCCCTGCTATTAAATGGCAAGCAGCAGCAGTCACGAGTTCATTGCGAGGTGATTGTATTACCTCGAATGGGACTTCTTCCAAGAATGCGAAGAGCTGCCATGGCACTTAAGACCCGTATTTTTGAAGAGTCAGTTTAGGACAGAGCATACCTGCCTTCTGAGAGCTTCAAGTTCTTGGTGCGCCTGAGCGTTGCGACACGCATACGCCAGCTCTGTGAAAGCAAGCAGAGCGCCGTGAATGTCACTGGTATCGGAGGTACTAAGGAGCTTATGCTACAATAGTCGCGTTAGATATAGAAGGGATCAGAAAGGAAGGAGAATACGAACGATTTGATGTGCACACTGTTGTCCTAACACAACGAGGTCGAGCTCACAGATTTTACCAAGTGACTGTGCACCAAGTTGTCGAATTGGGGACGACCAATGACGCAGCGATACTGCAATAGTGTGATCTATCAAAGACTGACGGTACTCCAGGTGCCTTCACTACACCGTCAACATACGATAATGTTATACCTGCCACGGCAAAGTCATAAAACTCACTCTGCTACTTGTGGAGCGGCCACTAGAAACGCATTTCGACGCACACCGACCGCAAAGAAGTCGGTCTTCCGAAGAACATCTATGCCATGAGGAAAGATGCCCTACAAGTCATAAGTCAAGACTTGAAATCAAATTCTGAAAGTCGCATTACTGACTGTGCGTCCCACAAACTCTTGGAATGCAGCACTGGCTGCTCGACGAACATGAACTTCTCTATCATACACGGCTACTGAGATCAACTTCGTTGAAAGCTCTGCAGCGTGCGGCTTGAGTACAGAGACCTCTATTACCCTCGCCAGAGACCAAAGCACGTATGCAGCAGCGTCACGGACACTAGAACCTACAGAATGAGCCCCTTTGCGTATGTCGAAGTATATGGCCTAACATTGCAGTTGTATCAGCGTCAACATCAAGCCCTCGCACAAACTGACCTGTGAGATCCAATGTATTAGTTCAGGTAGTCTATCTCCGGTCAGGAGGCCTCGTCGCGCAATCTCTGCACAAGCAAGGCAAGCGCCGTGCCATGTACCCTCAGCAATGACTGGCATACCATATATGCCAGCGGCTGAGTGTATGGAAAACAATCCAATAATTTGATCCAATATCTGGTCGGAGAAGTCCAGAGGTAGGCGTTCAGCAATTCGAGCCACTCCCTTTGCAGCCGACCATCGAACAACAGTATCCTGATAATGTCAGTACTCAGCTTTGAATGCAAGGATTCCGCCATGTAGGAGTCTGACCGTGTCTTGCAAAGCATGAAACAATGTTTCTAGTATGGATTCTATTTCTTCAGGGATATCCACGTCGTCATTGATGTGGACGTCAAGCTGATGCTCAGACGTGTGGTTTGACTTCAAAATACGACCTGCCAGCCCATCCGCTACGGCATTGTCTAACGAGCACCAAGGAAGGCATACCTTTTCGGCGTCCAGTCCGCCTTTTCAAGGGTAGAAGCCGTAGAGCACAACGTGCTTTCAGTTTGGCACGAAACTTGCGTACTATGGTGCTGTCCATCAAGGGTTCAGCAGACTCAACCGCCTCAGCGAATTGAAGGATATTAGGAATCTCGCTCAAAATCAAGTCCGCAGGGCACGTGTCCGCGGTTTCGCAGAGGCATCGCAGGGCACCAATGACCGGCACCTGAATCGTAGATAAACATGCACGCAAGATGAAAACACACAACATACTGTGATAGAAGCTTCGGACGCTTGCACTGTCTCCTGGAACCACTTCAAGAGCGCTGGGAACCTTCCAAACATATCTTTCCTGAAATCTGAATTGATAAAGCTGCAACGTAAAACATTCTTGACCACGTTACCTTGCATATAATCGAGACAGCAATATAGCGGCGGCTTCCTTCTCGAGGCCTGCGTTCCCAAGATGCGTCTTCGCGATGGAATCAAGCAAGTCAGCGGTCCGGCCCACCTGATCAGCCTCATCAAACTGAGCAAGATCGAAGGGTATCATGCAGATAAGAGACAGCCAGAGTAGAACGACATATTTCAGAGACCAAAGAGACGTGGCCTGCAAGGGTTCTATGCATTGCATGAGGTACAATGCAACTGATAGATCATTTACTTCGTGTGGAAAAAATCTGACTATGTGGGCCTCGTCGTTTAAGGCTTCCGCATGAAGAGATAGGGTTAGAAACTGACTGATTGTTTTGTACCCACGACATTTGATGTAGTTGTACATCAGACAAGACAACTGAGACAGTCTTGTAATGGAGGTCAAACCCCCAGAAGTGGACGCAATGGTATTGGAATAGCGTTTCAGTTGGTCTACGACTGGGGTAACCAACGCCTCTAGGAATGGGTCAAGTAGATACGATTGTTCTTGGATCTCATCGAGCTGTACGGAGAGCGTCAATGTCGGTATGAAAAGGACAAGAAAGGCCCTGGCACGCACGATGATGGTTATATCGTGCATCAAATTTACCTCATGTCTAGCTTCATCAGGTGACGGCTCGACGTTCAGGTCGAGTGTGAGCAGCGAATTCTGTAGCTGAACGAGCTCATCATGTCTCTCGAATCTCGTCAAAGAGTTGGCGTCAATGGCGTCTTCCATGGTATGGGGTGCCAGTGGAGATGGTCTGCATTCGAAACTCGAAGTGGCGCTCCGCTGGCCTTGCTTGACCCTAAATGTCTCAATCAAAGATGGATATTGCCGTCTTAAACGTTTAATACGGGTACGTAGATATCATCGTTCAGGTACACATAGCAACAAAACATGGTATTCAACGAAGCACGGTATTGGATGATGTAGACATAGTGTTTGTGAGAAAAACTATGCGCGACCTAGCGATGACTTTTGTGTATTGTTTAGACAACGCACCAAAGAGGGCGTAGGCCCACGTACCGTCTGTGATGAGACCTGGGGGCTGAGTAGTACGTACTCAAGGTCTGTGAAAGAGACTAAGCGCTGAATACAATTGTTTGGTGAGGACGTTATGCCTGCGAGTCTCCCACGCAATTTCGACTTCAAGCCCCAGTGTGCTGCCGCAGAGGACGATAGATTACAGATGAGAAAAGGCAATTGCAGCCCTACCAGGTATGAGTAGATAATTATGCGGGGTAGAGCATTAAGTTGCTCTTCGAACAAGAAATGCGTGGGGCGCCTAAATAACGATATCCGCCAGATGAAGTAGCCTGAGAGTGAAGTCCCCGGGCACTCAGAACTCAGGCCCCCACAACTCGCATCTCTCAACGCGTGGCTTCCAACTGCGAGATGCCTACTACTGAGAAACGAGGGATCAAACGCAAACGACATGAATCTGGTGACGTACGTTAACAAGGCTTTTTTCATAGGCACCCTAAAGCCTCATTTTACACCAGGATTTGACAGTGCAGTGTGCCAAAAAACTCGTGTGTGATCATGATCCACCCGAATTCATGGACGTCGTGTGTAACCGTGGTTGCATAGCATCATGGCCTGCAGGAGGTGAAAAAGGCGGCAAAGAAGGCGAAAGCCTTTGAAATCCAGAGAACAGTCAAGAAACTGAAACCCTTGAAGTAATTCCACACTTCAGTGTCGTGGCGTGTCCCGAATTCTTATTCCTTCACGACAGGAAGCAGCCGGACCAATACGAGGAAGAGATATCTAGCCTCGAAGAAGAATTGAGGAACATGAAGGTCCGCCTTTTGCTCGCATGCGTGTTTGTCCTCCGAGTCTCTTTAACAATCCATAGGCTATGAGCCATGATCACATAGGATCTCTCGCACTCTTTAATAAATTGAAGAAAGACAAGGTCTTGTCCAAAGACGGCGCTTTTTTATCAACACTGCTGGAAGAGTTCCCCAAAGTCTCCTCTGCGACTAATGATGCTGATGCCAGGACTGAGGCCCACCTCCTCAGTGCAAAAGCTCTCTCTGGCGAAGTCAATCATGTGATTTCTGTACTCCGGTCTGTCCTCCAACCGGAAGCCAACCCTGTCACTAGCGTTCAGCCCGTTCGGTCATCGCAAGCGAAGGATGCCGAAGGCCGAAAAGCTACTTGCCCACTGACACATCCGAGCGCTTCGTCTACTCACAATGATGACTCATTCCCTGACGGCGAACCGAGGTGGGAGTCGGGTTCTGTCGATGAGACATCTCCTACAACCGACGATGGTGCCCTTTCCTCCGATGAACAAGAAAGTCCAGGGTCCTCCAGCGCCTCAGATAAGTCCGATCATTCGTCAACCAGGAAAGAAGTGGAAAGAACAAGAATAATCCAAGGCGCTGAATCAACATTCCTGCCTTCTCTTTCCATTGGCTTCGCCCGCGGAGACTCGCCATCTGATTGGAGTGATGGTGAAGCTGACATCACGGATGGCGTGCGCAAGAACAGGCGAGGACAACGGGCACGACGAGCGTACGTCGACAACCAGTGTCTTTACCTCGGCATGTGTGACACAACTTTTCTTAGGATCTGGGAAAAGAAATACGGAAAGGACGCCAAGCATCTGAAGGCACGATCGGAGGGAACGCGTGCTCCCCATCAAAGCAAACGCGACCTCGCAAGCCGGGAGAAAAAACCTAAAGACGGCTATGAGCGCCAGCAGGGTCGAAACCGCATCAATCAACATCGACCGGCACTGGCGGGCGGGCATCGCGGGAAACCGGTGCCTCCAAGTTCCGGATCTCAGGCCAAGAAAGCGACTGAAGATGAGCGCCCGCTGCATCCGTCCTGGGAGGCGAAGAGAAGGCTCAAAGAGAAAGAGAAGAGCGGAATACTGCACTTCCAAGGGACGAGGATCACGTTTGACGATTGACCAGTACCAGTGGCAGTTCATGTCGTCGCTCAAAATGTACATCATCAGAAGCATACAATGAGACTTGGCGAGTGCACAATAGATGACTCCTTGGAAGAAGGATGCGCGAAAAGTCCTACGGTGCCTGGTCGCATCACCGCTTGTAGCAACAGGTCGGTCAGACATGGAATCCGAACCGGTCAAAAAAAAACGGCTATCCTGTGCGGGACTCATCACTGACTCATCTCAAATGCGGTAGTAAGAAAAGGTAGGATGTTCAACACTACGCGGAATCATGAAGCCCTGAGCAGCCCTTGACATGGTCCAGGATGGCAAGCGTCGCAGTAATGAACCGGGGGCAGTCGATTAGTCTATTATAAACATTAAACTTGATAATAAATATTGTGCAAGTGACCAGGCTGCGAGTATTAAGTGGTTGCGTAAATGAAGTGGAGAATATGGTATTGTGTGGTTTGCAATGTGTTGTAGAACACCTGGATCTGAGCAGAAAGCTAACGAAGGCACCTTTGCGAGAAAAGATAACATGGATGATATTAATCCATGGAGTAGACCCACGACTTAGTTGTAGCCCTACACGACGAGCCCTCACGATGGACGAGAAGGGAATGGGACTTCCTGCCTGTGAGCAGACTCGAGTAATAACAGCCTCACGTCTTCTATATGCCGGGGATTGCCTCTCCAAACTCCCGAATCGTCCCGATCACCCCAGTGAAACGTGTGAAATGTATCGACTTCAAAGCCTTCAGCCCACTTGATTCGAACAAAAGTTGCATTTAATGGAGGCTCCCAGATCCACCACTTCGGCAAGAGTCAGTAAGACCTGAATTCGCTTCAAAAGAACAATGCCTTACGTGGTCGACAAAGAGAATGTCCTCATCGGGGGGAACAACCAGATGAAGTGATGTCGGTGTCGCAATCTCTAGGAAGCACTGCGTTTCCAGAAAGAGACCAAGAGTATCCATGAAAGAGCTTCGATGACGGCCAGGGATATACATAGTATCTGCAGAGCCGCCAATCAATCGTGTCGCACCATCTAAAAATGCGGACAAACGCCTGCGCTGCTGTAGTGGTACTTTTTCGAAAGCACGCATGCATTCGTTCAGGCCGACGTGAGGATCACTGTTGAGGAGCCGACCGGTCAGTATTTTCTCTTAGGGATCTGATGCCACAATTTGCTACATACCCCCACCTAAAAAGGATTCAATACATTAGCGGAGCAACTTATAGCAGAAGGGCCACCCAAGTCAAACTTACCACCAATCAAGACCCCAGCCACGCCACCCGTCTGTTGCATTAAGAGCAGGATCTGGTGACAGGTTTGCTGGAGGAGCATGGTGGCTTTTGTTGTTGCTATTCACTGTGACTGCTAAACCAGGGTTTGGGACGTATCGGCCGAATGGAGAGTGATACCAGAATAGATCCTGATCAAACTGTTGGAGACGCGGGACGTTCAATAAGGTATCAAAAGGTGCCCAGAGGTAACCTTCGTAGCAGGGGTATTCTTTGAGCGCGGTATAGAGCATGTGGTGTGCCATCTGATAATCAGTCAAAATATTGTTGTAGAAATGACGAAGACAGAATTTACGCGTCCGGCCATTTTGTACGATTTCGGATCGCTTAGGTCCTCGTCTGATGCATAGGAATCTACTAGCACGTCATATGAATGATTGAATCCTGCGTCTTCTCTGCTTGCGGGGCCAATAAATAATACCTGTGGCAGGCAAGTTAGTTACCACAAACCCTGATACACCTTGATAGTATGCACATTAGGAAAGTACTCCTCATATACTTCGCGGTAATAATCGAGGTTCACATCGTATCTTGCGTGGCTGAAAAAGACGACAAGAAGGACATCATCAAATTCATGATAACTCCGGTTCGATGCTGAGCTTAAAGGCTGGATTGGAAGTGGTTTCCGGAGACAGTGTGGTTCTGCGGATGCGCTGAATATAGCCTGCATCGAGGGTTGGTGTTTCAAGACGGGGAATTTCGTCGTCCATACGCCAGTGAAGGCAATTAAGGCAGATATAATAAATACGATGGTTCCAAGAACGCGACGCCGGCAATGAGGAATAGCGTATTCCTAGTAATCAATCATTCAGGTTTTTCGGATGTCACCAAGCCTTGTCTGTGCACACCTCGTCTGTCAAGTCTTTTTCCATTAGGCGCTGGTGAACGTCTTGGCGGACGTAAGAAACACACGAGCCACAAGTCACAACGCAGCCGACTAATAGCCATGCATGTGTCGCCTTTGAAAGTAAGGACACAGCTAGAAACAGCAAAGATAGACTGCCCAAGTGGAGAACCCTCTCAACAATTGCATCACACCCTAATAAGTTGTTATAATTGTAGGTGTCACAGACGGGCGATCAATGCTCACGATAGATGACGGCAAGAGTGGTCCATTTTAATCGCGCTTTGACCACAAGAAGGGCAAGGGTATGCGAAGAGGGAGTGACGAAAAAGGACCAGGACCGGAAAGCCCCTCCAAAAACCGATACCACAATATGTATGCTGGCTCCCCAAATAAATAATGTCACATTTATAAGGTCAAAGGAAGCTGGATCGTGTATGCGATAGACCTGAGCGTGTGTGAGGAGATGCTGAAACCCCCATACTAGAACTCACTATGTCTGTCGCAATAATCGTAAGTGCACTCAACAAAGCAAGGGCAAGCAGGAGAAACGATGGCGAAGATGCGTCAGAACGTAATCCACTCTGATACGAGGTTGATTAGATTATACGTGAAACGGAGATGGCTAAAACTCACTCCTGCAAGCAGTAATCCTGCCAGCTAAAATGAGAATCAGATGGTGAATATCTATGTGTGAGTGGTCATGGTGATTGCGTACTTGAAGCGCGATACAGTGGCCCTGTAAACTTGTGATTGTTCGTGAAGCAAATGTATAGAGGCCGTACACGACGATGATTGAGGAACATGCCATAGCCAATTGGACAGATACACCATCTACCCTCTCTGACACGAAACCGAACTGCAAGAGAATATCATTAGTACCAAGTAAACCACAAGTCAGTAACATTGCGTACAAGGTAGGCGGTAGTGGCCCACGATACTGCCATGCCACCGATAATCGCGGTGGATAGTGGCTTTCCAATTTGCAATGTATTGGGTTTGGCCGGAGTGTACGACGTGTCTTCGAGCAAGGCCTCATTCGCCTCATCCGCAGACAGAACTCTTAACTGGTGCTCATCTTCAGCCATCCCATCCCAGACCACCGCGCCATGGAAATTCTCCCCACTCAGACGCTTGTCGTGAGACCAATAGCGACTGATAACGATGAATGCTAAGTTGATGAGCTCGACTAGAAGTAGATCCACGGCAGAGTCTTCTAGATTGCTTGGCAGAGGCCTCCGCAAACTTTGGTCTGATAACCAGAGCAATGGATACAAAACCTGAATGGAACGTACTGCACGTCATTACAATGATTGTGGTACGAGAAGATCGAGACGAACCACAAGGAACAAACGGTGTGCGCATAGAGACCTCCATGGAGACGTGATGCCGGTGAATAGCATGGTAATAGATGGCGGTTCGGTGAACGGTGTCCAGGACGCTGTCAAGATCACAGACAACACCGACAGCTCTTATACATGCGTGACGGCGGTACAGCGGTCGGTAAAGGATTTCTGCGATTGGCGTAGAGGACGTTGTCTTAGTAGATGACCTCAGCAGCAGATGGGCGATGTTTTGTGCATCAATGACTGGTACAGTACAATCAACGAGAAAGCGAAAAGCACGTGACGATTATCAGTTTATATTCTCGTCATGAGCATCTTTACTCCCTCGTCCCTTGCCCATTACTAACACCATTTCTTCTCCTTGGTGTAGCTCTCTTATTCTTCCGTTTCTTTTTCTTTCTCTGAATTCTCGTTTCCATCCTGATTACATCATCTGATCTTTGCTCACTTCTACTGTACGCTTAGTACACCATAGTAATCATCGTAAGGCCACGCTCACACGGCAGAAGGATACCATCATTGGGCGGCCTCGGGTTCTCATTGCGTCGTAGAGTCGTGAGTCGTGTCTGGTCCAGCGATAAGTCCGGCGCGTCCTCGATACAGGACTTGATGCATACTATAGCATGTTCCAACGGCGTCGAACCGTCGTCCTCGACGTTCTCAGCCTCCTGAAGCATCGGACCCTCAGTCTCCGGCAGCGGCAGCACTCCCTGCATCTCGCAGGCGACTAGGTCTTCCCAGTTCGTGTCATACATCCTTGTCGACTCCGCGATTTTCTGCACGACACCGCAATTTTTGTGACCACGGCAACATCGGTCGAGACCATGCAAGGGCAAGCGTTACCTCGCCCTTCGTCATTTCTGATGTCTCCATGCTACGGGGCTCTGCGCACAACGTTGCACGAATGTCGGCGCTGTCGCCACAAAACATGATCGAATCCCACATTTGTTCCGGGCCTCGGGACCCATACCAGATGGGTTAAGCCGTTCTGTGGCCAAATCGTTGTATAACAAGCCGATTTTCAGGACAGAAAGGGAGGGGGATGGGGGACGCAGCGCATCATCGAAAGCTGACAAGCTTCACTGTTTTCGATTATTTTTCGTTGCCTGACTCGTCCTTGCAGTCCTTTGACCTCTCGTGTAACCCTGCAGCTTTGTGTCAAGCAACTGTAGCCGTCAGCATCGCTCGCGGCGTGCCCTTATTATCCACGACACTCATGACACCTGCGCTTGACACTTGCACTCTACCTTGATGCTCTCAGCGTCGCAGTCCACCTCCCATCCGAGTATCTCACCGACGTCCTCATCGCATATGCATATGGCCATCACATGCACGTCTCCCATCAACCATCGCAGCTGGCTCCGCCAACTATCACCCAACTCCCTCGCAAGCACTTCCCACTGCAGCGATCGACTCAAGCAACGGCGCAGGGTACTGCCAGTGGGTGTGAGGCATGGCCTAAGGGGATGCGACGGCAATACCAACGGTGGTGCACCAACGGTGGGGCACCAAAGGTGGCGACGCTAATGGCTGCACGAAACAAGCATACGGGTGCTCGCCTCGTATCTCCCGCATGACGTGGTGCAGGGGGGTAGCAGAGAGTTTGTGAGAAGCGCGCGAGGGCGCAGGCGGACAGAACGGTGGCAGCAGGCACTGATCGGGGAGCGGCGGAGGATGCACAATAGGCCAGAAGGGTGAGTCCTTGAGCTTCCTACACACCATGCACGACATGTTTGTATGGACGAGTGATCCACTGTGCAGACGGTACGAATGGGAGGGTGTGTATGCGATATAGTAGGTGGTATGAGGGCATGGGCACACGAGCGCCGAGCTGTCCCGCTGGCGCAATCCTAGCTGCGTGAGGATTAGGAGGGCGGGCAGGATCTCACAGCATGTTCGAGCTGCATAACTGAAATAGTCGCATCTGAGCTGACATGACGACAAAATGGAAAGCTGCGTTACATTTTTCTTTGTGCTTGGCTTCAGAATATGGTAGGTATCGCTAGCAAATAAAGGTTGAAGGTTGCAGTAATAGGTTAGGACTTGGTCAAGGTTCGATATCGGGCAGAAGATGGCGCAGATCATGTTGTACAAGACCTGCTACTTATCGGTAAGGGGAATATAGATGTAGACATATCTACCATATCAGAAACTCTTGTGTCTTGCGAGTGCTTGACTATAGATTACTTGGCTGCTTGAGAGGACAAGAAAAGTCTCATATACATATAAGGCTGGTGGCGCCGCACACGGCAAAACCCACTACCGTCTGCCTCCACCGCGCGATGACTCCGATGCAGATCCCGACGTGGAAGCAGATGCCAAGCCTGCGACGGCGCACATTTGCCCGTGCCGATGTCGTGTGGTTCCATCGGCCGTATCTACCGCTCCGTGCGGCACGAGGCGACTGTCTGATCCATCAATGGAAGTGGAAGTGAGCCCAACTCGGGGCACGGGCCCCAGGGTGGACAGACTATGTCAGGCGGTGCGATGCAAGGCAGCAAATATAGAGAGAACCACAAGCGAGATGGGGAAGAGGAGTGAGGGTTGCGCGCCAAGGGCCAGAGACGTTCGCCATATGCCACGGATATCTGCAGTCAAAAAAAGAGGCGTGGTGTCGTGTTCAGCGCGCACGTGCAAACACGACGATGCGCGTGTCTGTCCCAATCCTGGTCTGCCGATAGATGTGCTCCGGCGACAGGCTGTGATGTGCCGGCCACAAAGACTTAAGGACAGCAGGTCAAGGTCACTGTTCGTTTCCGCCGACACGAGGTCCGACCACAGCGCGCCGGCCGCCCTCAAAGTACGACTGCGCAAAGGTGGCGGCATTCCCGGGGTGTATCATGGCGACCACACGCAGGTTTGGGTATGTCCCGGCGATATCGGGGGCTGCAGCTATATCCAAGTTGTACTTACACACGCATGGTGAGAGCACAGAGCACCATGGATTACTTGATTGACTCTGTGTGGGAGGATGAGTACTGTGCATGTTGGGGCTTAGGATTGTGCACACATGTGAGAGGGTAAAGAGATGTGGCTGCAGGTAACTACCAGTGAGCAGCAATGCTGCGGCTAGAGCCATTGAACATAGTTGCCTACAGGCAGGTAGGCAATGGGTGTCTACAGATGGTTGTACAGAGGTGCCTACAGGCAGCGGAACATTGATGCATACAACAGAAGGAAAGGAATGGCATACAGGATACAGGCAACAGAAAAGTGTTGTATTTATAGAACACATATGTACCTATAGCATCTGTGGACTGACTGATAAGAATGATGAGAAATTAAAAATGATTGTGCAGTCTGCATACAACCAAGAGCAGCAGGAGAAATGGGGGTGCGGCAGTCAGTTGGTGCACAAAGGCAGCAAAGCGGAGGAAAGACAGGAGTCATAAATGACGCAATGATGTCATCACCGTCGGAAGGCAACAGCGAGTGACGCAACGATACGGTCAGTGGAGCAGGATACAAGTGGGAAAAGGAGCAAATCAACTGGACTATTGGGAGGATGCAAATATTTGAATGGGTCGGGGATGTAAAGTCTGAAAGTCAGGAATATTTCTCACGATAGCTAGGACTTTTGGTTTCGATCAGTGCAAAACCCACTACCGTCAGGTTTAGTGGGAAAAAAATTACTGACGTTAGTTCGTGCGACTGTGATGGTGGAAACGCGAAGCAGCAAGATTGCTGAGTCAACTATATAGACCATGATAAATTGAAGTCCGAGTCATTTCTTGTTCATAATAAGTAAGGAAGTCTTCGCCTTAAAGATACGTCATATGAACAATTACCAAATGTGTCATGTCAAACATCCATACAGATACAAGGGAATATAACCAATCTCGACAAATCATAGAGCTAAAATTACCAATTACAGTGCACCTTAGACTTCATGGTGAACTGGAGTCCCCCACCGTACTCTCATTAGCATCAAGTCCTATGTCATTCTCGTGCTCCTCTGCATCCTCACTGCATTCTGCGTATTCTTCTTCCGGCTCCTCGTCAGGACCCGCATCCTCCTCTTCCTCATCGTCATCTGAGTCCTGATAGTAGTCTATTTGGCTGAGCGTCTGAAGGACATCCATATTGTCGTCGCGACTCTTCTTATGAACAATATATCGATCAAGGGGAAATCCTGCTTGCCGCCGGAAATGGTCGAAATCTAGGAGTGAGTTGCTTTCCAATCCCGCAACCTTGAAGACTTGGAGGTTTGGCAGGACAACGCTATAAAAAGGATTTTTCTTCCGCTCCATCTCATGACGGTCGTTAGACAGTTTCAAATTCTGGTGCAAAGCTCCTGGTGGAGGTGCCTGATCCTCGTAGTGGACTTTCGTGCACAACTTCTCGTAAAATGAAAGCTGCACTCGACGGAAATCAACATCGAGATATGTGAGTTTGGGCAAATTCTTGACAAGATTAAACCACGATTCGGAGCTGCAGTCAAGTGCAGACACATGCAAACGTTCAAGCGCTGGAAAGTGTGGTTCGGTGGGGTCTGCCAGGAGCTCTGCAAACGGTGAGAAATCCTGATCAGGTAGTTCCAGCTCCAAAATGCAGACGGAAGGGGTAATCAGGTAGCGGAGAGCGAAGCATAAGACGTCAGGATCTACGTCGGTGAGAGAGATTTCGGAAAGATGGAGCAAAGGGATCGGCGTTATCGGCGCCAGGTCATCCAGACGAGGGCCGCTGTAGTGTAGCGACAACCTCTCCAGGTCAGGACAGCCACACAGTATGGTCGTCCACTCCTTCACAGAAGGGCGCACACTTTTTGAGTGAAGTGCAAGCTCAAGATTCTTTAATCCTGAGATGTAAGGCGATTGGGACCACGCGAGGTTTACACCGACCAAGGAGAGGTTTTTCAATGAAGGAGCGGAGTTGTTCAGGATGATGACAGGGGGCTTCGCGGTTTGCGCAAGGAGGTTCTGCGAAGTACCCCAATCCTGGAGATGCCATAACTGGAGGGTTTCGAGCTTCGGCACAGGCCCACAATTATGCAGGTGTTGACGTGCAGCGTTCTTACAGTCAAGGTCGCAAACCTTTACAATGAGTGAGCGCCAGCGCTTTGAATGCTCTGCCGATACCATGAAGGCATCATGGAACTCCTTGATGCAAAGGTTATACCCTGCGACGTAGTCCTTCATCGAGACAGTGTCAATGAAGACATCGAGGGGTGCCCACTTGGACCTCTGGACAAACTCCTCACTTCGATGAAGGTGGGCCGGTTTGCGTAAGCGGATGCTAGTCCAGAGGTGGGGGGTCCTAAGGGCAACATCTCTCCAATGAGAGCAGATGTGGGACACGATGACTTCGAAGTTGAGCATAGGTTCTATGGCATTACGTTTGTAGGGATAGGCAGGGTCGATGCCGTCGGAGTAGCCAAGAAGGAAGATACGAGAGAGGATTTCAACAGGAAGAGAATAGATGGGCGCAAACGAGTGCTGTTCGACGGCCGTGGGGTGCATGGTGCATATTGTGTGAAGCGGAGGTAGAAGCGGAAGACTGCATGAGTGACTTGCCTTAAGAAGCGAAGCTGATTGTCCATATGGGCGGCCATATGCCCTAGAACTTGAAGGAGAGAAATGACTCATGATCTGTGGAAGAAAGCAAGTTGGGCAATTCCATTTCAATGAGGGGAAATGAAATAGAGCGGAAGGTGGCATACGGAGGGGAGGAAGAGGCTTCAGACAGGGGCTGGACGAAATTGCGATGGATGACTGCAGAAAGGACCCACGAGGAACCACTCGATAAAATATCGACTCTGATGAAGGTGCTCCAAAGCTAGGCAAATGGGCATCTCAGCGAAGAAAACGGAACACACATCTGTCTCCAGCAACCCAGGATTATACTGTGGTTATTATATATGATTTATGACCCTTTAAGTGTGCCTCGCCACGTTTCTGCCTGCACACGCTTACCCGAGCGCATCTGTTCAACCAGCCGCCATCATACCCGGCTACTATTCCATCAGTACTCCATCACCCCTCCTTTCTCAGCGAGCCAATGCCATGTCCATTGCCGACTTCGTTACGCACTCCGATCCGGCTGCTCTCCTTAACGGTCCTCCCCGTTTTCCAGGCGCGGAGCGCCCAATTTCTCATGTCTCCCATCGTCAAGTCGTCACTGAGCTTATTAATTGGTGATTTGCTCCGTCGCAAGCGTGACATGGATCTATACCCTCTTGGCGTGTGCTAACCACTATGTTCTTCCTACGTTTCTAACATATTCGCAGATTGATTTTAGGCTGAGCCTCCTATGCGACCTCTAGCCCCGAGATAGCGAATTCTGACACCACAGCCGTACCATTCAAGTTGCCCCGATCAAACCTCTTTCGAATGCAGACACCGCACCTTCATTCAAGTTCATTGCCAAACCTATTTATGGTAACCTCTTGATCGCTAGCCGATTTGATATTTTCCCCTGCGATCTACTATGGTTGTCGAAGCATGTCTTCTGACTAGTAGTCTGTCTCGATCGTCACCTCCACTCTGCTGCATCCAGCTCATGACTTATACGAGTCTTGTCGCCTTGGAAGAGTCAGATAGATACTGATCTCATACAGGATAACACTTTTTATCAGAATACTCAATGGGAATCTCCGATTTGACGTGAGCAACCCTCTTGTCATATTATAGTAGTAAGCTTGAATCGAAAGCGTTGATGTGGCATCCGCTTCCAGGTCCCCTGACAGTCTTGTTCCCCAGCGGAGAATCGCACCGCTCTGTGTCATCTGAATTGTGGCTGACATCCCTCTCCTACAGAGGCGATAAAAAAGTAATGTCCGTATGAGAAGGTCTGATCCTGTCCAGATGGGTAATGGCTTCCATATCTCTGACTTTCTGGGAAGAATATCAGGGGTCCTCAGTTTCCTTGTGTGTCTATACCGTATCTTCCCATTCGAAGAACCTCTGGTTTAGCGACTTCCGTTAATACTGATAGGATTTCTGGAACGCGACTATCGGCAGAGAAGCGGGCCCCATGACGGTGACGTTTTTACTATCGGTAATGGTTCTATTCCAATTGCACCTCTTCTCTTCTAGGATATGGATCCGATTGCTTCTATGGGCGCCGGCACTCCATTGTGCATATGCATTTGCATCAGATGGTGATTTGGTGTGAATGGTTTTGTATCACGCTGCATCTCAGATTTCCCGTTTCGAAGTGACAGTGCCATACCACTTATCGTAGCCCGATTTAGCTTTCCTGGCGCTTTTTATCCAGATACGTTGTGTTGGGATTAGTGGGCGGTGTCATCGACCATTGCTCATATTAAATAGCATTGATATCTCCATCTAGAATCTTATGTATGCTGCCACCTGGCACAGGGACAACCACTTCCGTATTGTCAACTAAATGAATTGTTGACTATAGACATTGGATCTTCTCTTACTCTTGCTTACAATATACACATTATGCCTGCCAGTCCGATGGGACACAACGGATTCCTGTCCTAGTAGTTGTCAGCATTTGGGTCTGCACCTCGTGGCTCGCTCAAAACACAACTTCTCGTTTCAAGAACGATGTAGGCAGAGGAAAAGATGTCAAGGCCATGTACGTCTATTTCATTCCGATTTTATAATTGAGGTGCGAAGACATCGGGAGGTGACCGAGTGGGGGGGACTCTAAAATGAGAGGGTTTCAAGAGATGAACAATTTCTCCGCGCATCAGTCACGCATCGTCACACCTGCCGATTGCAAATCCGACGGCATACGAGAGACTTGGCGCTAACATCTCGCTTAGCTCGGAAGTCGAGCCTGTTCAGTCTACGAGATTTGGGCCCATCGCATGGACAGACATAATAACAAGTAAGATTTGAGTTTCCAATAAGTTAAATGTCAGAAATATAGCAACAATGGTATGCCCATGATGGAGCATAGGGATGAAATGTATCAGGCCATGCCAAGGGGAAAAAGAGTACACTACGTGAGGGTATAAGCATAAAGGGTAGGTATGACAGATTGTGCACGGCTCGGCCCAAAGCCGTAAGCCGGCCGTTGCTGAGCATGAAGAAGCCGGGCCGACATAGGCCGTGTGAAGGGCTTCCAGGGGCCCACGGCTCAGGCTCAAGCTATGGAAAGCCTGAAGCCGTGGCCTAAGCCGTGGCTTTTGGTGGCTGAATCTGTTGGTTTTTTCACTACCTTATGATGCTGATTACACTGTTTACTTATTAAGTATACTTATCTCTATCTCATCTTATTGGTATTTCATTTCTCTTTATGGTTTGAGCTCCTCTTAAACTCTATCTAGCTCTTACTATATCTTCTTCACTTTGTCTTTGTCTTACCTAAGCACTTCTGCATGTGCTGAGCTCTTTCTCTCTTCTGTGTACCCTCTACCCTCTGGTACACTTCTTCTCTATCTTGCAGTCTCTTCTGGGCTTGAAGCCTACTTCTTTTGTGACATGTTCTTCTCTCTGCTTGCTGTCTTGCTTAGATTTCAACAGTGTTTGCTTCCCTTGCTGTGCTGCCCAATTTCAACAGAATCATGCTTATTATTATGAACTACAACTGTGCAGTTTACAGCCTATGACTTTTAAAAATATATTTGCAGTTGTTGTCTATCAACTTTATCATCATGTCAACAGAAAGAGTGCCATGAGATAGATGCCCCCCTAATCCCTCCAGCCATCTAATTGCCAATTCTAATGCTGCACAACCTGCACTTGCCCAGGCCAGATGTGCAGCAGAGGCACAGATCACTCCATCTACTGGTAATGTTGCTCTTGATCACTCCCCTGAACAGCAAGATGGAGATCAATTGGAAGTGCTATCATTGATGTCTTTACTGGCTGTAAAGCCATGGCTTTGGCCTAGGCTGGCCTGAAGCCATCACTATGGCCCAGGCTTGAGTTTTGAAAAGCCTGAGCCCCTCAAAGCCAAGCCTTAGCTGTGGCATTCAGGCCAAGCTGAACCATCACATCACTAATGACAGGGTGGGGCATCAGTGGATCAAGATTCAATGACCTGTGTTGATGATCCTAGCTGACCAATATCCTCTTACCCTTTTGAGTTACTCTACTGTATACCTTCACACATATGTGTACATACCTTTCATACAAATAGGTTACAATGTCATCATGTACAAATAAGAACTATTCAAGTTTCACTCTTGTGCATGGCCTGCCTTCATCAGGTTATGGGCCCTGCCCAGGTCATCTGCACTACTCTCCTCTCCTTGCTCATACTTGTGATCACTACTCTCACTCAGTCCTCACATCTTCTACTTCTACTCACTGCTCTTCACCTCACTCACTCCTCATCCTCCGAATCTCCCCATTTTATCATGGGATTTTCACACACTATCTTCATCCTTCTACACACCCTTCACTTGTCCTTGAACTCCCACTCCTCTACCATCCTAGTGCCTTCTAAACTCAACCTCTCAGCAATAGACAACAGACCTGTCAAAGACACAGTGTTGAGCACTATGTTGAACCATCTATCATCCATTGCACCAAATGAAATGGGCCACTAGATGCTTGACTCTGGGTGCACTGATCACATATCACCATACCAATCTGACTTCACATCCTATAAACCACTCACCTTTCACAACATCACAGTTGGGAATGGATCTACCATTGCATGCATTGGCACTGGGTCCAGCCAACAACAACACAAGTTGCCTGGTGGTGACTCCATATCTCTCCAACTCTCTGGAGTTCTTCACATCCCTAGTGCATCTGGGTGATTTCTCTCCATTAGCAAGCTTGATTGATTGGGTTTCCACATCATCTATGGGAATGGCAAATGCATCATTTCTAAAGGTGACTGAATGTTCAGTGTAGGATTCCTAAAAGAGGGCATGTACTGGTTATCCTTGACTTGCATCTCCACTGTGATCAACACCCTTACCTCCCTGACACTTCATATCTGGCATGAATGTCTCAGGCATTTGTCCCCAGCTGTGGTATCATGCATCCAACCATTGCAACTTACTGGGTTCATACCTCCTTTGCCTGATCCTTTGCCTTCATCACCTTGTACTGGATGCCTTGCTGGCAAGTTTCCTTGTGCATCTTTTCACCTTTCTTGCTCATGTGCCACCAAAGTGCTCAGCCTAGTCCACTCAGACTTGGTTGGGGCTCTTGGGGCTGTGGCTTTAGGATCTGGTGCCATTTACTTTGCTACCTTCCTTGATGACTACTCCAGTTACAGAACTGTGTACTTCCTCCAGAGTAAACATCAGTTTTCTGCCACACTGGAGGCCTACCTTGCACAAGTCCATACTCTGTTTGGTCAATGGTCTGCATCCCTTCATTCTGACTGTGGAGGGGAATACATTAATGCAGTGGTCACAGTGATGAGCATCATGTGCACATAATGCTGGAAAATGACCATCAGCGACACCAAGTGAACACAGTGATATAAACACACTGCATGTGACAATCATCTGTAGTTGCATCAATTGCACATTCATTTAGGTGTTGGACTATAGGACTGGCTTCAGCCAACAAGGAGCAGAATTAATAATTTGTATAGGCTGAGACATGGTCCATGGAGTCACAAGTCACAAAGTCAGCATTTGGTGTGATCAATGCTTTTCCCTTTTTGCTCAGCCATTCTAGTATGATACTTTATTTGTCATGTCTAGACTCCTCATTTCCAATACTCCCTATGATTGACCCTACACTATAAATTTTCTGTTTTGTTTTGTTGTGCTCCAGTCTTGGAGCTAGACTTGTATTTAGATGGTGTGTTGTCTGTCAGCAATGAATAGATTTCCCCCAGCCCATGATTTGACATCTCTTCCCCATCCAAGTCCCTTGTGAAAAAGTGTGTTCTGATCCTCCCTCCACATATCTCAAATTCAAGTGAGTGTGCGTTCCCTGTAGATTGTGTCTATTACTGTGTTGTGTTCTCCACTGCGATTGCATCAAGTTGCATTCTCTGCTAAGAGCGGCCTATTGGACGGTCTTAGGGAAGGTCTATAATATTACTCCTGGTAACCAAAGTTTGGATCTGAGTTTGATGCACGTAATAGAGGTTCCTGATGACGATGAAGAGCAGGATTAACGATATGGTTATGAGGATGATTCCACCGATGACAATATGAAGATCCAGAGTGACGAGTGTAAGATGTCTTAGCGACATTTAGTGACTTAGAGTTCTTAGACTTAGTTCTTAAAGAGTGAAGCGAGATTGTAATGAGCTTAGATCAAGCGCAGTGTAAGGAGAATCCCTAGATTGTGAAGTTGACAAGACTGGGGTTTAAGACCGCCAGTTTGTCAACTATTTATACAAAACTAGCGATCTATCTATAGTAAAGTTGCGCAGTAAGTAAACAATAATGCGCAGTAATGCGCAGTAATGCGCAGTAAGTACACGTCCATGTGATATAAGTGGCTCAGCCACAAGCACGAAATGAACATGAGTTAAACAAAGGTAAATAATGACGAGAAAAGAGAGTCCTTGCTAATTGTATAGTAATAGTCCTTAGCAAGTAAATGTTATAATAAATAAAGAAAGACAAAAAGGAGAAAAGATAAGTCTAATATAGTACTTGGAGCTATGCTCACACTTAAGTATGTAAATACTTAAGTACTATAAAAGAAAAAGAAAAGAGAGTCCTTACTAAGTAAAGTGGAGCTAAGCTCACACTTGTAGTAATAATACTACGCTTTACTTAGTAAGTAAGAAAGATAAAAAAGAAAAGAAAAAGAAAACATTATGAGGTGCCAAAGCAAGTGCCTCGTAACATTCTCTATTGTGTTGTGTCTAGTCTCCCTTGCATCATGTTGTGTTCTCTTTACCCCATCATATTGTGAATGCCATATCTCAGCATAATGCCTGTTTGTTGCTCTGATTGTGTTTCTGATCATCACCTTAAATAGCATTGTGCTATCATGCTTATTGCACTTAACTACTAAACTCTTTACATTGGTGTCTAGAGAATCTTATGACTAGCACCCTTCAGCAATTGTTGTGGTTGTGGTTATTATTCCCCTTTCAGCCCAGCACAGCATATATCAATGGACCTCCTGACCAGTCATGGGGTCAAACATCAGAAAACTGTCCCCTACTCACCTCAGCAAAATGGATGTGCTGAATGATGGAATAGAACCATCCTTGACCATGCTCTTGCCCTCCTTCACCATGCTGGTCTCTTGGGTTTTTGGGAATTAGCTGTATGCACAGTGGTGCACACCTATAATCTCTTGCCCATGTGCAGACTGCAATGGTGTTCCCCAACTTCCTTATGGTCCCCTGCTGATACTCCCCCCAATGTGTCACATCTATGCATTTTTGGGTGCAAGGCCTGGGTATGTGTGCCTGACCACATTTGGAGTCCAAATCCTGGCCACTTACCTTTGTGGGGTATGAACCTGGCACCAAAGGCTGGTTGTTTTGGGACAAGCTTGTGCAAAGGACAGTGTCCAGTCATGATGCCATATTCCAAGAGGAGGTATTTCCTGCCTTGGAAGCTGCTGCTGCCCCTACCATCCTGGATCTATTCCTGGTACTGCTGCTGCTGCCTCACTCATTGAATGACAGTGATGATGGCTTCTCGGACATGGGTGATGACAGCTCTGATGACTTTGATGAGGGTGCAAGAGATGGACCTGGTATCACAGCACCTGACCCAGTCATCACAGTCCCACTTGCTGTGTTCCCTCCTCCTTTGGTGGTGGCTCTGCTGGTTTTGTCTGCAGGGGTCCATCCCATGGTGTCTGCACATGTCATGCTGCCTCCTCTCCCTCCTGTGGCATCTGCACCTGTCATGCTGCCTCATGTGCCAACACCTGTTGTTGCTCCTCTGCACATCTGTGCTCATCACACCACTCTTGCTGAGCCAGTTGATGTGGTACTTGCCTGGTGGTGGGGTGGTGGTGTCTCCCCTGGATGTCAGCAGGCTTGTGCTCATCTCATGGATGATGACATACCTGTCCTGTGCCACTCTCAGCATCTCATGTGCCATCCCAACTGTTTCCATGACAGCACCTATGGCCCTCACAAATTCATTGACATCCTCAGTGAGGGGGGGTTGGGTGATAGCAATGACGACATGTTTGTGACACCTCAAGCCAGCTCTTTGATCTCTGTGATCCTTTCCCATGCCATCTTGTGTGACCCTCTCACTCTCAAACGAGCTCTTTCTGGGCTGGACAGTGACTCCTGGTGGTCTGCATGTGATGAGGAACTTACTTCTCTGCATAAGCTTCACACATGGGAGCTTGTTGATCCACCCCCAGGATGCAATCTTGTGGGAAACAAATGGGTATTTAAACAGAAGGCAGATGGATGATTCAAAGCATGACTTGTTGTAAAAGGATACACTCAAATACATGGTATTGATTACAATGAAACCTTTTCCCCTGTTGTGTGTTTTGAATCTCTCTGCACACTCCTGGCCATGGCTGCCCTTGAAGACTGGGAGATACACTCCATGGACGTCAAAGCAGTCTTCCTAAATGGAAATCTTGACAAAGAAATCTACATGGAACAACCATATGGTTTTGTAGTCCCTGGTACAGAAGGGAAGATCTGTCACTTGTCCAAAGCCATCTATGGATTAAAACAAGCATCTCACCAATGGCATCACAAGATGCATGGCTCACTCCTCAACCTATCCTTCACCTGCACATTTTCTGACTCCAGAATCTATGTCTCCACCTCCTCATCAAAACCCCTTCTCATCATTCTCTATGTAGATGATATCATCATTTTAGAAGGATTGCTGGAGGAAGTTGAGCAGTGTAAAGCAGCACTAAGAGCCATCTTTGAGATGACTGATTTGGGAGAGATCAAATCATATCTTGGCCCTCATATAACCTGCAATCATTCAGAATGTACCCTTGATATTGACCAGGAAGCATACATTGATGATCTCCTAGAATGGTTCCAGATGAAGGACTGCAATGTCACCACTACCCCTCTACCTCCTGGCACCATGCCTATGAAAGCTGGTGATGACTATTCTGCATCATCCTCCCTTTGCAGTGATTACCAGCAGCTAATTGGATCCTTACTTTATGTGGCAATTGTCTCAAGGCCTGACATCTCCTTCACTGTCATGAAGCTATCACAGTTCCTATCCAATCCACTACCACTTCATCTATCACTTGTGCACCATGTCCTCTGTGTTGCACAGGTAGATGTGGCACACTGGCAAAGGTGATGGGGATGTGATCAGACAGGGAGGAGAGACTGGATATGCAGTGGGAGATGATGGTAGACAATGAGGGTGATGGTCATGCCCAAGATAAGGGCAGAGAAGGAGACAATGAAGAAGAGAAGAGGCCACTCCATATTAGGAGTGGAAAGGAGGGTATTGAAGTAGATGGGGTAAAGACTGATCAGACACTCCTAAGGAGAGAGGGAGATGTCCACTTATATTTCTAGATGCTACTACACTACTGATATACAGAACACAGATGTGCACAGACCGTGCTGACTAAAATAGTGTGGGCTGTGGGTCTGGAAGGAGAGAAGAGTGATAAGGAGATCAAAGAAGATCTGAGAAGATCAGATAAGATTGGGTAAAGCTAACACTCTGCTATCTCAAGGGGACCATTCACCTCCAGATACAATATGGCATTGATCAGGGGTCTGATGTAGTTGGATATTCAGATTCTGATTGGGCTGCAGACAAGGATGACCACAAATCCATAGGGGTGTATGCTTTCTTATTGGGAGGTGGGGCCATTGCATGGAGCTCCAGAAAGCAACACACTGTTTCTCTCTCCTCCACAGAGGCAGAATACATGTCCTTGTTGCAAGTGGCAGCTCAAGGAATGTGGTTAAGGTCACTGTTGAAGGAAATAGGTTTTGGTTTCTCTTCTCCTCTTCTGCTTTATGGTGATAACAAGGGGTCTATTGACATCACCACCAATCCTGTTATCACTCATGGTACTAAACATATAGACATTTGCCATCACTATATCAGGGAATATCTTCCAATGCTGTCACTGTCCATCATCTTCCCTCTTCTCTCATCACTGCAGATGTTTTGACCAAACCTTTATTGCATCCACTTTTCTCTTCTCATCACACAGGACTTGGTCTCATAGAGTGTGTTTCCAGTATGGGGGGGTGTTGATGATCCTAGCTGACCAATATCCTCTTACCCTTTTGAGTTACTCTACTGTACACACACATATACCTTCACACATATGTGTACATACCTTTCATACAGATAGGTTACAATGTCATCATGTACAAATAAGAACTATTCAAGTTTCACTCTCACACATGGCCTGCCTTCATCAACCTGGAGGTGTTGGAGCAAGTGTCTTTCTAACACAAACAGCTCAAAGACTATCAGTAAAGTAGTAAAGTAAAAGGGCTAAAGGTAAGGTTCTCACCTCAAGAACAGAACACAAAGACTGAGGGTAAAATCATGAAAGGATACAGCAAGGTTCTACATACTTACAGGTGGCTTAGAACTATTCCCATTACATATTGGTAGTGGGTTTTGGAGGGGGGGCTTGCAGACTGATTGAGATCAAAAGTCCTAGCATCATGAGAGATCTGATGGACTTTCAAAATTACCCATTGAAATATTTGCATCCCTCTGATTGTAATTTATCTGCTCCTTTCTGACTTGTATCCTGCTCCACTGACCACATTGTTGCATCATTCACTGTTGCCTTCTAATGGTGACAGTACCATTGTGTCACTTGCAACTCCTGTCAACCACTTCTGCACTCTCTGCATGCATGTTCTTCATTGATTTTGCATAGGTATATTCCCTAGTGACCACACTGAATCATTGATAGCATATACAAAAGCAAGAAGGAAATGTGATCACAAGCTGTACATGAAATGATGAACAAAAGGTTGAATGTAGATTACATTTGCCTATTGCATTTGAGGCTGCCTACCATGGGCAGCACACTGACTTGTTTGAGATGAAAGCAACTATTGTTGAAGGAGGCTGCTTGGAAAGAGTGTGGCTGACTGTAGAATGCAGAGAATATACTCTCAGTCTCTTCATAGAAGACTGAGGGAAAAGAAAACTGCACAAGAGAAATTTTCTGTAAGCAATGGGTCCATCTGTATTGCCCCTGAGTCCTGTGAGAGGTCCAGTGGTGCAGCTGTGCAGTCATGCAGTTGTGTGTTCATGCATTTGCAGTTATGTGTATTCACTGTTGCACATTGCTGTACACTCCAACATGCCCACTCACCTAGTGTGCCAGTAGATGCCCATGCTGGAGCAGAAATGCTCATGCTTCTGCTGTGCCAACACCTTTATCAGCACATCTGTGACCTGCTCACCTGTTGGAATATACTCCAATTCCAGTTCCCTACCAGTGTACTTCTCATGTAAGAAATGATACCACACATTGATGTGTTTGGTATGTGCATGAAAGGCTGGATTTTTTGTGATGGTGATGGCAGACTGATTGTCAATTCATGTTGAAAAGCACCAGTGCCAAAATAGTGACTTGGCTTGGGTTTGAACCAAGGACCTCCCTTACTCTGGGTAGGTGCTCTAACCACTGAGCTACCAGGTCTTAGTTAACTGAAGTGCTTTTAACATGATGTGATACTGCACTATGGCTAGTTCCTGTCTAGGAGATAGACAGGGGAGTTTAGCTCATAAGCACATGGTCAGGTATTTGACCTTTATCTTCAACAATTTGGAGTGTCATAGGAGACTCACAGAGTTTGCCAAGCTCAGAAAGGAGGGTGTGAAGCCAGACAGCCTCTTTTGCAGTGTGCATGCCTGTGACATATTCAGCTTCTGTGCTAGAGAGTGCCATCAAGGCTTGCTTTTTGGAGCTCCAGCTAATCATGCTGCCAGAGAATGAAGACATATCTGGAGATGGATTGCCTGTCATTGATGTTGGCTGCCAAATCTGTGTTGATGAAGCATGCTAACTCACCAGGGGAGTTGCCATTGAGGAGGAGTGTATGGTGCACTGTGGTGTGTAGATACTGGAAGGTGTGATTTGAAGTGCAGAAATGTGCATCACCTGGTATTGTGGTATGTTGGCTGAGTATGCCAATGGTGTATGCTAAGTTGGGTCACATCCCCAACATTGTGTACATGAGTGCACCCACTGTGCTCTGGTACCTGTGAACATCTGCTGTCACCTCTGGAGCATTGAGCTTTGTGAGTTGCTCATTTTGGAGTGATGGGGTGACCATGGAACACATTGATGAGCATCACACACATGTAGCACTGGAAAATGACCATCAGTGACATCAGGTGAACACAGTGACATTAATGTGCCACACATGATAATCATTTGCAGTTGCATCAATTGCACAATTGTTTAGGCATTGGAATACAGGACTGGGTTTGGCTGATGAGGAGCAGGACTGATAGGCTGAGATGCAGTCCATGGAGTCATGAGTCATGAAGTCAGCATTTGGTGTGATTGGTGCTTTTCCTCTTTTGCTCATATGTTATAACATGATACTTTATTCATTTGTGTGCAGACTCTACCTCATTTCAAATATCCCTATGATCAACCCTATGTTGTAAATTATCTGTTTTGCTTTGTTGTGCTCCAGCATTGGAGCTAGACTTATATTTAGATGATGCATTGTCAGCCAAAACAATAGATTTCCTCTGCCCATGATTTGTCTCCCCTCTCCTGTCTGAGTCAGATTGCAAAAAGTGCATTCCACTCCCCCCTCTGCATATCTCAAAGTCAAGAAAGTGTGCATACCCCATAGGTTGCATTTATTATTGTGTTGCATTCTCCATTGCATTGCATTATCTATCATTCCATTTGCAGAGCTTACAGTGTCACATTTCCCTCACATTTCCTCATTGTTGCCCAATTGTGTTGCATTGTTGCCTTATTTTACTAAACTACTTAATCTCTCCCTTTTGGTGTCTAGAGGATCTTACAATTTGCACCCCTCAGCAATTTTTGTGGTTGTGATTGTAGATTCTGCCATTGTTAGAATGCACAATTGCCAAAATAGTGACTTGGCTTTGGTTTGAACCAAGGACCTCCCTTACTCTGGGTGGGTGCTCAAACCACTGAGCTACCAGGCCTTGTCTAAGTGAAGTGCTAATAGCATGATGTAGAGCTGTCACAACTACTGTAGAGTTGTAACTCTGCTACGAAAGTATTGTAGCTCTGTTACAAAGTGTAGTAGCACATGTACAGGGTTGGGCATTTGACCTTAGCTCCAACATCCCCACTAAGGGCAATGCCCATTAGACCCCTAGCCCAATCTAGGGGTAGCCACACTATTCTAGTGGCACACCAAGGCCCATAACCTGTATGTGCAGGCTATGGCAGACAACAGTGATCACAATGTATAGGAGGGAGATGAAGTATGATACTCCCAATAGGGAGAGAGTGGCTGGCAGCATGACTGCAACAAGTGGGAGTGGTGGTGAATGCAAGTGTGCAACATGATGTGGTAAGAGTATGTCAGACACTAGGGAAGATGTCTGAGGAGATTGTAAAGTAATGACCATCTTATTTAGTAGGTGGGGGTAGAGTTGTAGAGGAGAGTATAATAGTGGAGTACAACAACTACCATGTATAGGGGGGATGTGTGTTGTCCCAGTGAAGTATGTGGGTCTCAGAGTAGAGGTGGAGAGAGATTCTGAAGTCTGAGGATGTAGGAGTGTGGTATGGTAAACATTATATGTATGTGTGGCATGTGTAGTGAGCAATGTAGCAAGCAGGGAGTTGAGCTGAATGAAGAGTGATGAGGAATGTACAGGGAAGCCAAAAGAAAAGCTAACACCCCCCCTTGTTCAGTGACCTGACAAAAACAAGACTGAGAGTGGTGTGTGGCAGCAACTTGGTGAGAGAGTCTGCAACAATGTCAATGGAGGGAACATGACACAGGGTGATGAGTTGTTCCTTGATGCACTGGTGAATGAAATGATGCTTGAGGTCAATGTGTTTGGTCTCCTTGCTGACAATGGGGTTGTTGGCCAAGTCAATAGACCCTTTGTTGTCACCAAAGATGGACAGCAGTAGAAGGAAGGGAAGGTGCAGCTCATGTGTGACACTGTGGTACCATGCAGCCTGCATGGTGGCTTGCAAGAGCATGATGTACTCCACTTCCATGGAGGACAGGGAGACAATGCACTGGTGGTGTGAGGACCACAAGACTGCAGCACCATGGAGAAGAAAGACAAAGGCACCAGTGGACTTGCAGTCCAACAGGGGGGCAGCCCAGTCAGAATATGAGTGTATGGTCATGCATGCATCCTGGGCTCCAATGTAGTGCAGGCCAAGAGAGGGAGTGCCAGTGAGGTACTGGAGGACATGCTTTGTGGTGGTGAGGTGCTCTGGTGTGGTGTTGGTGCAGTACCACATGAGGGTGCTGACTGTGAATGTGATGTTGGGGTGAGAGATGATGGGGGCATACATGAGGCTGCCAACCACCTGCTGGTAGACAGACCTTGTGGTGGCACTGGTGAGACCATCAAAAGGGATGAGTTGAGATGTGTGCAGTAGTGGGGTCTGCATGGGCTTGCACCTGGCCATCCCAAAACATGCAACAATGCTGGTGACATACCTGGACTGGCTGCTAAGAGCAGCCTATTGGATGGTCTTAGGGAAGGTCTGATACAATAATACCCCTGGTAACAAGGTAGTTGATATGTGCTTGATAAATGTAGTAGCTGTTCCTGATGACAATGAAGATAGGGATCAATGAGATAGTGATAAGGATGATTCCACTGATGATTAAACGAGGATCCAGTGTGATGAGTTTAGGATGTCTTAGCAACACTTAAGTGACTTTAGAGATCTTATACTTAGTTTTAGAGTGAAGTGAGATGAAGAGCAAGCTTAGGTCAAGTGCAGTAATAGGAGAATCCCTAGATTGTGAAGTTGACAAGGCTGGGGTTTAAGACCACCAGGCTTGTCCTACTTACACAAAATGAGAGTACTAAGTATAGTAAAGTTGCACAGTATTGTGCAGTATTGTGCAGCAATACATGGTAATGCACAGTAGTGTGCAGTAAGTCACATCCTTGAGTGTAAGTAATGTGACTCAGCCACAAGCATGAAATGAACAAGATGTAAACAAAGGTAAATAAGAGTGAGAAAGGGAGGTCCTTGCTAATTGTATAATGATAGTCCTTAGCAAGTAAATGTTATAATAAATAAAGAAAGATAAGGAGAAAAAGATAAGTCTAATATAGTACCTGGAGCTAAGCTCACACTTGTAGTAATAATACTACACTTTACTAGTAAGTAAGATAAAAGAAAAGAAAGAAAAAAAGAAAAAGAAAACCATTATGAGGTGCCAAAGCAAGTGCCTCATAACACTGGCAGAGTGTGAGGGTCCTACATGCACAGTTGCAAGTGACTTCAAGGCCCAGGTATGTGGTAGTTTTGCCCAGGTCAATCATCTCAAATGTGGTTGCCAGCACATGTTTGAGTTCAAGAACTTCTGCAAGGTTGCTCCTGAAGATTGTAATATCATTGATGTACAGCACCAAGAACAGGAAAGAGTCACCTGATCATTTGACTATAGTCCAGTGTCAGACTGAATGCAGCTGAGGTGCAGGTTGTTGAGGCATCCATCCATCTTTGTGTTCCACAGGTGTGTGGCCTGTTTGAGGCCATAGATGGATTTGTGGAGGTGGCAAACCTTGTCCACAAGGTCCAGGATCTTGAATCTAAGTGGTTGTGCCATATAGAGTTCTTCCTTGATGTTGCCATTGAGGAAGGCACTCTTGACATCCATTGAGTGGATGTGCCAGTCATGTGCAGTGGGGAGTGCAAAGAGCAGGTGCAGGGATTTGAACCATGTGATGGGGGAGAAAACCTCATTGTAGTTGATCCCATGAACTTGTTTGAAGCCTTTTGTGATGAAGCATGTGTGGTATTGCCTGTTGTTTTTAAGCTTGAACACCCACTTGTTGGGTATGGCAGTGTGACTGGGTGGTAGGTCAACCAGAGACCAAGTGCCCATGCCATCAATCATGGCAGGTTTGTATTGGCAAGCCTCCTCCCAGTCCACAGCTTCTGGTGATGTGTGTGCTTTGTGCAGGGTGAGGGGATTGCCTGAGGTGGCTGCTGCTGCAAGGAGGGTGGACAGCAATGGTCTGGCACCAGGCATTTGGAATTTGTTGTCAGAGGAATCCTGCAGGATGTCAGCATAGGCTCACCCACCATATGTGCTTTTGCCATTGCATGTGGGGCATTGTGTGATGCAGGAGGAGCATTGTGGAGGTGGAGTAGGTGTCACAGGCTCTGCAGGAGCTGGCATGGTAGTTGGAGAGGATGGCAGGATGGCTGGCATGACAGGGCTTAGCTCAGTATAGATGGGTTCCTGCTCACCAGACAGCACAGTGCACCATGTATGCCCTCTCCCACCATTGCCATCATAACCTGAGTGCAGGGTGATGATCCCCAGGATGTGGTCCAAGAAGCATGTGACACATGTGCATGTTGGGACTGGTGGGGCAGTCAACAGTGGCATGACAGGCAAGGTGGGCCTGTACATGCATGGTGGTGACATGGGCATCATGGGCAGTATGTGTGGTAGTGCCAAAGTGGGAGTGATCACCATTGGAACATCTGTGGTAGTGATGGTAGGAGTGGCAGGCAGGACAGGTGTGACAGGGTCATCTGCATCAGAATCTGAACCTGAGTCTAAGTTGAGGTTGGACTCAGCAGAGGGTGGCAATATGAGGGATGAAGGAGGTGGTACAATTGGTAGAGGTGAAGGCTGAGGAGTGAATGGAAAAATCAGTTCATCAAAGACTGCATTGTGGGAAACAATGACTCTGCAGGAGTCCTGATCCCAGAACCTCCATGCTTTGGAGCCAGGTTCATGTCCAATGAAGACCATTGGCTTGGTGTGGGGGTCAAGCTTTGTCTGTCATTCTGCTGGTGTCACAACATATGCCAAACACCCAAAGGTATGAAAGTAGGAGATGTCTGGGATGTGGCCTGCAGTCCAGATGTGATGGGGGGTGTCCCAATTGCATGTGCATTGGGGTAAATGGTTGTAGATTTGTATTGTGTAGAGTAATGCATACTCCCAGAGCCTGTGTGAGACTGAGGTGCCATGCAGCATGGAGAGTGCAGAGTTGATTATTGTCCTATTCCAGTGTTCTGTGTGACTGTTCTGCACAGGTGAATAAGGGGTGGTGAGGTTGTGTGTGACACCAGACTCCCTCTGTATGTGTTGCACTGCATGGTTCATGTACTTGCCCCTGTGATCTGTATGCAGTGTCTTTAGCTTGCATTCTGTTTGGGTCTCAGCCCATGTGAGGAAAGCTGTTAGTGCCTGTGAAAAACTATCTTGGAGGGTAAGGCATAAGCTACTGCATGACTGGAGCAGTTGTCAATGAAGGATGCAAAGCAGAGGGAACATTGCAGCAATTTGGTTTGCATTGGTCTGACTAGGTCACTGTGGACAAGGTCCAGCAGCTGCAAGGCCTGTTTCAGTGAAGGGCAAAATAGTTTTTGCATGAGCTTCCCAAACACACATCTGGCACAGGGTGAGGAGTGGTGAGGAGAGAGTTCTGAGTAGTCAAAACCTGAGACTGATGTTGACATATGGAGTCTTGTGAGCAGGGTGCTAAGAGCGGCCTATTGGACAGTCTTTAGGGAAGGTCTATAGAGTTACTCCTGGTAACCAGGGTTTGGATTTTAGCTTGATGGATGTAATAGAGATTCCTGATGATGATGAAGAGTGGGGTTAACGATATAGTTATGAGGATAATTCCACCAATAACAATACGAGGATCCAGAGTGACGAGTGTAAGAAGTCTTAGCAACGTTTAGTGACTTTTAGAGTTCTTAGACTTTAGTTCTTAGAGAGTGAAGCTAGATGATAGCCTGCTTTGATCAAGCGCAGTGTAGGAAAATCCCTAGATTGCGAAGTTGACAAGACTGGGGTTTAAGACTGCCAGTCTGTCAACTATTTATACAAAACTAGCGATCTAACTATAGTAAAGTTGTGCAGTGTTGCACAGTAAGTACATGTCCATGTGATATAAGTGGCTCAGCCACAAGCGTGAAATGAACTAGAGGTAAACAAAGGTAAATAAAGATGAAAAAAGGGGAGTCCTTGCTAATTGTATAGTGATAGTCCTTAGCAAGTAAATGTTATAATAAATAAAGAAAGATAAAGGGAAAAAGATAAGTCTTAATATAGTACCTGGAGCTATGCTCACACTTAAGTATGTAAATACTTAAGTACTATAAAAAGAAAAATAAAAGATAAGTCCTTACTAAGTAAAGTGGAGCTAAGCTCACACTTGTAGTAATAATACTACACTTTACTAGTAAGTAAGATAAAAGAAAAACAAAAAACAAAAACAAAAACGCGTTACAAGGTGCCAAAGCAAGTGCCTCGTAACACAGGGCCTGCAGGGCATGTGCCAATCTACTATGCCAAGTTGCATAGGAGGCTTTGAGGGTTGAGAGACTTGTGGGCACCAACAAGGAGGTGATTGTGAGTGTGAGCCAGTAAGTTCCTCTGCACACTGTACCAATTGCACAGGTGGTGTTGTCTTTGTAGATGCAGCAACTGTGTTTGGAGTGTAGGGCTAATAAGCCCTTGGCTGTGAGTTGCAGGATTGAAAGAAAGCATGCACTGGCATTGGGTGTGTAGAGTATGTGTTGTAGTGTGATCTGGCAAACTTGTCCATTGACAATGGTACTGGCCTGAACAGTACCAACACTGAGATATGCCATGGTGTCACTGTTTCTGAGGTGAATTACTCCAGGGGTGTTGAGAACTGAACCAAATACAAAGTTGGCTGGGTATGGGCCAATGTGGTTGCTTGTGCCACTGTCCAGCATCCAGTCATTGCACACATCAAAATAGAACAAACTGGAGGGACTGGTGCCCATGACATTGAGAGTAGTGGTTATAGTAGGTGCAGGAGGTACAGGTGGTGATTTGACAGCAATAGCAGATGCAACAGTGGTAGAATTAGCAGCATTAACCCCTTTATCCTTTTTCTTCTCTGGGTGCAAAATCCAACAGTAATTGTCTGTGGCTGCTGGGGCTGCACTTTGTGCAAGTGTACCTGTTGAGCTTTGGTTTCCTGCAAGAGGTGAGCCTGGTGGAGGGTGAGGATGAAAAGGAAGTGGATGATGCTGTAGAGGCTGGGCCATATGCATGCTGTGTGACTGAAAGGATTGAGCCAGAGTTCCTGCTTTGACAGTCACTCTCATTGATAATTCATGCATGGACACTTTCTGGGGTGACATCATTGAGGTCATCATTTGTAGTGAGGTAGGCCAATACAATGTTGGACCAAGATTCAGGGAGTGCCATCAGCATGATGAGCATGAAGTCATTATTGCTAATGGTTTGACTGCTGTCTGCTAGCTGTATGCACACAAGTTTAAGTGCATTGATCTGCATGGTAAATGTGAAGTTAGTGTTGAATCTGAAGGTCTGAATCTCTTGTAGCTTGGCAAAGGTGGCCATTGCACCCAGATTCCTGTATTTAGCTTTCAGAACATCCCAGTTCTGTGATGTGGTGTTTGAGTCAAGTACAAGATGGATGTGGGCAGGTCCAACATATAAACCAATGTATGTGGTGGCCATGTTGTTGTCCTCATCCCACTTTTCTCTTTGTTCTTAGCTCAAGATAGTGGTCTTGTCCCAGTGTGTGGTTGTCTTCATTTCACCAGCTTCATTGGTTGTTGTTTCAGTTATCTTTTCATATGAAGGGCTGGGTATGTTGATGGTTAGGACCTTCCATACTCCCATGATGATGAGTGTGTTCTTTACCAAGGTTGACCAAACCTTGTAGTTACTAGTGTTGTCCAGTGTAGGGATATGAGTTTTTGGGAGTTGGGTTGCATTGGTGAGGGTGAACATGGAGAAGATGACTAAGGTGGTGGTGAAGTAAGTGATGCATGTGCCATTGCCTGCCAAGCACAGGGCAGGGCCCATAACCTGTTAGAATGTGCAATTGCCAAAATAGTGGCTTGGCTTGGGTTTGAACCAAGGACCTCCCTTACTCTGGGTGGGTGCTCAAACCACTGAGCTACCAGGCCTTGTCTAAGTGAAGTGCTAATAGCATGATGTGGAGCTGTCACAACTACTGTAGAGTTGTAACTCTGCTATGAAAGTATTGTAGCTCTGTTACAAAGTGTAGTAGCACATGTACAGGGTTGGGCATTTGACCTTAACTCCAACAGCCATCACCATGCCACAGTGCTTATTAATGTGTCATGGTGACCATATCTGAGAAGAACATTGTTGATATATTTCTCCTGGGAGAGGATGGTCTTGCATTTGCAATCCTGTGTGACCTGCTGCTAAGAGTGGCCTATTGGATGGTCTTAGGGAAGGTTTGCTATAACAATACCCCTGGTAACAAGATAGTGGGTATGTGCTTGATAGGTGTAATAACCATTCCTGATGACAATGAAGAGTGGGATCAACAGGATAGTGATGAGGGTGACTCCACCAATGACTAAATTGTTGACACAATCTGCTCTCCACTCTGACACCCATGCCCCAAACTTACTTACATCAGCATGGTCTGTGTGCTGGCCTCTTTAGTATATAAGCACTGTGAAAGGGACATAGATAGTTAGTCAGCTTTCTACCCTCTCCAGTAACATGGATGCACTCCTCATTCTTTACTATTGCTACTTCTGTGTAATGTTACTGCTCTTACTTCTACTCAGGCTCTTGCCCAGCTTCTACCCACCATTGCTGTTCCATCCTCTCTGATTAGAGTGACCCAAGCCTAGTTGACCACTGTGCTGCACACTGCTGTGTTATCATAAATGAGGATCCAGAGTGACAAGTTTAGGATGTCTTAGTGATGCTTAGAGTGACTGTAGAGATCTTAGACTTAATCTTAATTCTTAGAGATGAAGTGAGTTTGTAATGAGCTTAGGTCAAGTGCAGTAAAGGAGAATCCCTAGATTGTGAAGTTGACAAGACTGGGGTTTAAGACCACCAGTATTTCAACCACTTATACAAAATCAGTGGGCTAAAGATAGTACAGGTAAATAAGGTTCATGGATCAATGATGATTGTGCAGCAATCAACAAAGTCACATGACCTAAGATGCATCCATGGATATAGTAAGTGGCTCAGCCACAAGCACAAAGATGAACAAGAGATAAACAAAGATAAACAAAGGTGAGATGAGGTGTGCTAATTGTATAGTAATAGTCCTTAGCAAGTAAATGTAAATAAATAAAGAAAGATAAAGATAAGTCTTCATAGTATTTGGAGTAAAACTCACAGCTCAGTATGTAAATACTGTAGTACTATAAAGAAAGAGATAGAGTCCTTACTATAAGTTGGAGCTAAGCTCACAGCTGTAGTTAATACTATGCTTATAGTACATAAGATAAAAGAAAGAAAAAGGAGAAAAGAAAAAGAAAACCATTATGAGGTGCCAAGGCAAGTGCCTTGTAACACCTGCATGCCAAGAATCCAGCCAATCTCACTGAGGTTGGTCATGTCAAAGGAGTGTTTGAGCACTGCCTTCATGTTTTCTATTTTGGCAATACTGTGTGATGTGAGTACAATATCATCATTGCAAATTGCAACAATGCATATGAGCTCACTGGATGCATCATGTTTTAGAAAAATGGGGTGGTCATGAGCCACCTAGACTCAGAGGGTGTAGGTCTTAGTGCAGTATGATCACATGGTGGTTGCCCAAGGCCACTCACTCCATTCAAGGAGGATGGAAAGGATTTGGTGGGTAAAGCATGGGCAAAAGCCCAAGAAGGAGGAATGCAAACATCATGATTGTGAAGTAAATGTAAATAAGGAGTGTTGGCCAATCCATGATGAGAGGAGTGGGTAGAAAACTGACTGACTACCTATGTCCTTTTTACAGTACCTATATACTATAAGGGCCAGTGCACAGACCATGCTTAGTAAGGTAAGTGTGGGGCATGGGTGCTGGTGTGAAGAGCATCACATGTCAACAGTAGGCATGTAAATAATATACCTGCCAGTGAGGATCAAGGGGGTGAGGAGGTAGCTGACAAGCATGACAATAAGCATAATCTCCATGGTAGGAGACTGGAAAGAGTGACAGGAAGGGGAAGGAGAGTAACAACTGATTTGTGACTCAATCCCAATGAAAGGCAAAGGGTAGAAAGTCTGCTTGTATTACAATGATGCTCTAGTAGAACCATAAATACAAATGGTGTGGGTGCACAGACCAGCTGACATAAGTAATGTAAGGGGTGTGGGTGTTAGTGAGAGAACTGCACAACAAAATGTCAACAAAAAGTTTCTTTGTATAGTTTTCTTTCCCCTCAGTCTTCTACAAAGAGACTGAGAATGCAATCTTTATTCCACAGTTGGCCCACTCTTATCCAAGCACCTCCTTTCAGTAGCTTGTATATATATGTTGTTACAAGGCACTTGCCTAGGCACCTTGTAACAGTCTCACATCTTCTCTTTTTTGTTTCCTTTTCCTTTTCTTTTATCTTATTTATTAAAAGTATAGTATTAACTACAGCTGTGAGCTTAGCTCCAAGTACTGTAAAGGTGCCTCATCTTTCTTTCTTTCTTTATTATAACATTTACTTGCTAATAACTATTACTATACAATTGGCAAGGACTTATCATATTGCTATGAGCAGCCTATTGGACAGTCTTAGGGAAGGTTTGCAATAACTGTACCCCTGACAACAGGGTAGTTGTTATGTGCTTGATACACTTGATAAACATTCCTGATGATGATGAAGATTGGGATCAATGAGATAGTGATGAGGATGATACTGCTGATGACTAAATGAGGATCCAGGATGACAAGTTTAGGATGTCTTAGTGATGCTTAGTGACTTAGAGATTGTAGATTTAGTTCTTAAGGTTGTAAGTGAGAGGAGAGTGAGCTTCAGATCAAGTACAGTGTAGGAGAATCCCTAGATTGTGAAATTGACAAGACTGGGGTTTAAGACCACCAGGCTTTCAACTACTTATACAAAACTAGATGTCCTAAAGATAGTACAAGTAGTTAAAGTTCACAGATCAATGATGATTGTGCAGCAATCAACAAGATCATGTGACTAAGTCACATCCATAGTAAACTACAAGTAAGTAGCCACAGGTGTGAAATGAACAAGAGATAAACAAAGACAAATAAAGACAAATATATGAGTCCTTGCTAAATCTATAATGATAGTCCTTAGCAAGTAAATGTTATAATAAATAAAAGAAGAAATAAGATACCTTATAGTACTTGGAGTAAAACTTACAGCCTAGTATATAAATACTATAGTACTATAAGGAAGAAAGAGATAGAGTCTTTACTGTTGAAAGCACAATGAACAGTGTGGTGGTCCTTAAGGCTGGAACACTCCATTCAAGGAGGTCTGCAGAGACATGACAGGTAGAGAGCAGGAAAAAGCCCAAGAAGAAGAAGAGTGCACAGTAGGATTGTTGAATAGGCATAAACAAGGAGTGATACATAATCCATGATGTGGGAGAAGGTAAGAGAACTGACTGTAGAATAGTGTCCCAGAACTAGACTCTAAATACCTAGCTACATGGTGGACAGACCAGGAGAAAGATACCCTAATGTGTGTGCTGAACCACACATGACAGAATGTGAGATAATGAAACACAAGGTGGTCATGTGGTATTGGAGCACACAGCAAAGACACTAAAGGGACATTCAACACTTACTATGTTGAGTTGGAGCTAAGCTTGCAGCTGTAGTAAAACTATGCTCCAATAGTAAGTAAGATAAAAGAAAAAGGAAAAGGAAAAGGAAAAGGAAAAAAAGAAAAACCATTATGAGGTGCCTAAGCAAGTGCCTCATAACACATATATTATCTCTTATTTATATTTGTTTATCTCTTGTTTCACTCACACTTGTGGCTAAGTTACTTAGTTTACTATGGATGTGTTCATAGTCACATGACCTCATTGATTGCTGCACAATCATTGTTGATCTGTGAACTAATATTGTTTGTACTATAATTAGGACTCATCTTTAGTATAAGTAGTTGCAAGCCTGACAGTCCTAAACCCAGTCTTGTCAACTTTGCAATCTAGGGATTATCCTATACTTGTCAGGACACATTATTTTTCTCTTCATTTTGTGATTTTCTTTATCTTATCACTCGAGATCTATAGTAGATCTTATCTTATCTGATTAGATCTCTCGTGATGATCTATGACTCATTTCACAATTCATCATCGGGCCAATTATGACACACATTCTCATGATGACTGTGCAATGCTGTGCATGACATCATGCTATCCTCATTACTATACTTCAAATGCCTGCCCTACAGTCACATACGTGGTCTGTGCACACAGGCATTTACTATATATACTGTACCTTGTAGTGTACTTGTTCTTTAGCTTAGTACTTCTGAGATATCCACTTCATAGTGAGTTAGTCTCTGCAATACTATCATCCCTTCTCCCTTCCTCTTCATAAGTCCTACTGTGTGACCTTGCTAAGCAGCATTGGCCTCACAATACTGTGCTTGATCTAAGCTCTAAAGATCTCTAAGTCACTAAGCATTGCCAATGTTGACATGCAATGCTCTTTGCACCAGACCCATGCCCTGCACTTACTTTACATCAGCATGGTCTGTGCACTGGTCCTTATAGTATATAGGTATTGTAGAAGGGACATTGGTATTTAGTTGGTATTCTACCCTCTCCACTAGCATGGATACTCCCACACTCCTTGTTTACATTTGGTTCTGCCTAATGCTAGTGCTTCTACACCTTCTTGGGCTTTTGCCTGCCCTGTACCTGCCTAATCCTTTCCATCCTCCTTGAATGGAGTGACTGGTCTTGGGTCAACTGCCACATGAATCCTCTCATGTTAATAGCTAAGACATCCTATACTTGCCACTCTGGATCCTTGTATAGTCATCAGAGCTATCATTCTTATCACTATCTCATTGATCCCTCTCTTCATCATCATCAGGAACATCTATATTAACTATGTCAATCATTGTCAGACTGCCATTACTTCTCTTATTTTTCTCTTCATTTTTCCTATTTTTCTTATATTCCTATCACTACAGATCTTATAATTGCTCCTAATCTATCAAAGCAATTCTCACAGTCATACTCAATTGTTCATCTTTATCAGCTGATGACACATTAGTCATCAGATCTCTGATTGGCCTGCTTATAAAGTACTTATGACTATTTTCCTCACTATTACTGCAGATGCTCACTCAGCTTTCTCATGACTGCTGCAGAGTATCACCAATTGTTCTCACACTTGCTGCAAACATCAGTTATCCTCTTTCTGATTGGTCGATATTATTATCTCTACTGCACAGCCATTGCTAGTCTGTATGCCCACCCTAGAAAATAGTACTATATATACTATATGACTCCTAGTGTTTATTCCCCAGTTCTGATCATCTGGGATATCTGCTAGTCCAAATGCAATTGTCCTTTGTTGTTTTTAGCTTTTCTTTCAGTTGTTTGGCTTTGACATAGCATTGGCCTCACAATCATCTTGTTGTTGGAAATATGTCTACTATCATACTGCTGAGCATGCTATCTCTCTCTCTCTCTATATCTCCTTATCTAGTTTTATCTTCATCTTATCCATCTTTTTGTCTATATCCTTCATATCTTACCTACACATCTCTATCTGATCTATTTGTCATTCTTATTCTCTCCTCTTTTAATCACCTCTTTGTCTACAACTTTGAAGAGCCACTACAACTTTATCTTAGTTTCACTATATCTTCTTTTGCCTCTTCATTGAATCCCCTCAGCTCTTCTACACTTAGCTGAGGTGTGTATTCACTTCTTCTTCATCTTCTGGCTTACCTAGATCTTGTCTGTAGCATCTTCATCTGCACCCTCACATCTGGCACCCCTCTCTTCTTCATCTTCCATCTATCCTCTGCTACTCCCACTATGTGGGATATCTCTACCTTGGGGCTTATAGTCCTCACCATCATCACAATTCTTGTCTCCTGCCCTTGCCTGCATGAACATTTAATACCAGGAGCACTTCATTAATGAATCCTTAAGACTTTCCAATAGGCTGCTCTTAGCATATGTCCCTTGTTCATTTGTATAATCTATGCTTTTGCACTTGACTTTGCAGACCTCTGAGTGTTACAAGGCACTTGCCTAGGCACCTTGTAATGGTTTCATTTTCTTCATTTCCTTTTTCCTTTTCTTTTATCTTACTTACTATAAGTGTAGTATTAACTGCAGCTGTGAGCTTAGCTCCAACTTTTAGTAAGGACTCTATCTTCTTTATATCACTACAGTATTTACACACTGTGCTGTGAGTTTTACTCCAAGTACTATAAAGCTTCTTTATCTTTTTATCTTTATTTATTTATTTACATTCACTTGCTAAGGACTATTACTATACAATTAGCAAGGACTTATCCTATCTTGTCTCTATTTATCTCTTGTTTATTTCATGCCTGTGGCCATTTACTTTAGCTCACTATGGACACAACTTGGTTGCATGATCTCATTGATTACTGTGCAATCATCATTGATTAGTGAACCTTATTTACTTGTACTATCTTTAGGACATTCTGTTTTGTACAAGAAGGGACAAGCCTGGCAGTCTTAAACCCCAGTCTTGTCAACTTTGCAATCTAGGGATTCTCCTATACTGCACTTGACCTAAGCTTGCTACTGCTTCACATTATTCTCTCTAAGAACTAAGTCTAAGATCTCAAAGTCACTCTAAGTGTTGCTAAGACATCCTAAACTCATCACTCTGGATCCTCATTTAGTCATCAGTGGTATCATCCTCATCACTATCCCATTGATTCCACTCTTTATTGTCATCAGGAATGTTTACTATGCATATCAAGCACATACCAACTACCTTGTTACCAGGGGTATAGTTATTGCAAACCTTCCCTAAGACCATCCAATAGGCCACTCTTAGCAGACAGTGTGAAGAACATTTAGGTAGATAGATGTACCTACAAGTGACAGAGAAGTGGCAAGAATGGCCACACATAGTAGTAGAAGAGTAAAGATGCTGCAGGTGAAGATATGAGATAAAGATGGGAGAGTAAGTAAGAGGATACTCACTCAGACAGTATGAAGAGTGTCTGAGGAGATTGTATGTGGGTGCGAGGCACACACCAAACAGTGAGGTCACAACTATGAGAAGGGGAAGGGAGAGGGCTAACACTTAGGATGATGTCACACTGGTAGGTGCTAAGAGTGGCCTATTGGATGGTCTTAGGGAAAGTTTGTGATAACTATACCCCTGGTAACAAGGTAGTTGGTATGCACTTGATATGCATAGTAAACATTCCTGGTGATGATGAAGAGTGGGATCAATAAGATAGTGATGAGGATGGTACCACTGATGACTAAATGAGGATCCAGAGTGATGGGTTTAGGATGTCTTAGCAACACTTAGAGTGACTTTGAGATCTTAGACTTAGTTCTTAACTAGTAGAGTGAGATTGTAGGTCAAGTGCAGTATAGGAAAATCCCTAGATTGTGAAGTTGACAAGACTGGGGTTTAAGACTGTCAGTCTTTTGATTACTTATACAAAACCAGAGTGCTAAAGATAGTATAAGTAAATAAGGTTCATGGATCAATGAGATTGTGCAGCAATCAACAAAGTCACATGGCCTAAGATGTGTCCATGGATATAGTAAGTGGCTCAGCCACAAACACAAAATGAGTGAGAGATAAATAAAGATAAACAAAGATGAAAATAAGATGAGTCCTTGCTAATTGCATAGTAGTTGTTATGAGGCACTTGCTTTGGCACCTTGTAACAGTTTTCTTTTTTGTTATGTTCTTGAGTTCCCCTTACTGTGTAAGTGGGCTTAGGCATTCCATAGTTCTGGTCATGTTTGACCTTACATTCTCTGCTGAAGTGTCCTTTGATACTGCATCTGAAACAAGCTCCTTCTTGTTTCCTTTTGTCACATTCTTCATCCAATAATCTTCCATTCCCAGTAACCCCTGTACATGTGAAAACTTCTCTTTGAAATGTTTCCATGGGAGAGAAGTCTTCTATTGCATGTATAGTGTGTGGGTTTAATTTCTGTAGATGAGAGTTGTTATCCCCTTTGAGTAGATCATTGGGGTAAAGGAATTGTCTGCCTTGACCAGATTTGAGGCTGTTCTGGAAGTTGTTACTTGATCAGTTCTGGTCCAACCTTATGGTGAGATCTTGCCATTCTTTTAAGGTTGTCAGTAATTTGTCCCTGGTAGTCATGATGGTGTCCTTGATGTCTTTCCTTAGACCATTCTTAAATTTCTCAATGTTGGTTATGTTGTTATAACCTGTGGTGTCAGCAACAGAATTGAATATGGTGATGTATTCTGATGCTGTACCCCTTCCCTGGACTAACCTATCCAGGTTGTTGCATGATAACTCACCTTTGTTACTTGGGTAGAATTTGTCTCCAAATTGTTCCTTGAATTGTTTTCAGGTAAGTGCTGAAGGGGTCATGGTGAGCTTATCAATGATTTGTCCAGCCCATGTTCTGGCAACCATTCCTTCTTTGCAAAAAGATAGGGCAAAGGCAATTTTGTCCATATTGTCTTTGAAATTCTTGGTAAAGAAATGGAGTTTAACCTTTCAGATAAAGTCTTTTGTGGTGGATTCAGTTCCAGAAAACTTGGATGGCTTATTGAGTTGGGGTTCTTGGAGGAAGTGGATGATGTGTTAGCCATTCTTGGTATAGTTGATTGAGTTCTCTTCAGGTTCAGGTGATCTGTTGTTGGCATCAGATCAACTGGGTTTGAACTTGTAGTTCCAGGGGTGATTCTTGATTGAAAGAAAGGGGTGGATGAGGTAATGGTTTTGTCCCCTGAAGTTGCTGCTTGAGGAGTAAAGAAGGTTTCCACTTGAGGAAAGTCTTCTGAAATGTTGATGGGCATTCATGGTCTTGGGGGTTCTGAGCAAGTTCATGTGTGAGATTCTGATCATGATCTTGGTATAAGACTCTGTTGGTATTCAGGGATCATGGGTTGTGAAGATACTCATTTGGGAGATACTTTGATGTAATCATAGTCTGATTTGTTTGTGAGATCCCAGCAAACAATAACATGGTTCTTGTTGGGGTCATCTGCATATTCTTCATATATCCACTGGTTGTGTTTGTTGTAGAAGGTATGTTTTGTTACGAGGCACTTGCTTTGGCACCTCGTAATGCATCTTTTTTCTTTTTCTTTTTCTTTTTCTTTTTCTTTTTCTTTTTCTTTTTTCTTACTTACTATAGTAAAGTGTAGTATTATTACTACAAGTGTGAGCTTAGCTCCACTTTACTTAGTAAGGACTCTCTTTTTCTTTTCTCTAATATAGTACTTAAGTATTTACATAC
Source organism: Albatrellus ellisii (assembly GCA_003314395.1). Taxonomy (NCBI): domain Eukaryota; kingdom Fungi; phylum Basidiomycota; class Agaricomycetes; order Russulales; family Albatrellaceae; genus Albatrellus; species Albatrellus ellisii. The sequence goes on along the minus strand of QLPN01001837.1, from coordinate 5,240 downwards.
TTAAGTGTGAGCATAGCTCCAGGTACTGTATTAGACTTATCTTTTCTCTTTTTATCTTTCTTTTTTATTTATTATAACATTTACTTGCTAAGGACTATTACTATACAATTAGCAAGGACTCTCTTTTCTTGTCATTATTTACCCTTGTTTATCTCATGTTCATTTCGCACTTGTGGCTGAGCCACTTACATCACATGGACGCGTACTTACTGTGCATTACTGCGCATTATCATTTACTTACTGCACATTACTGCGCAACTTTACTATACTTAGATCCCCAGTTTCGTATAAATAGTTGACAGACTGGTGGTCTTAAACCCCAGTCTTGTCAACTTCGCAATCTAGGGATTCTCCTATACTGTGCTTGATCTAAGCTCGCTACCATCTCGCTTCACTCTCTAAAAGAGAACTAAGTCTAAGAACTCTAAAGTCACTAAACGTCGCTAAGACATCTTACACTTGTCACTCTGGATCCTTGTATCGTTATTGGTGGAATTATCCTCATAACCATATCGTTAATCCCACTCTTCATCATCATCAGGAACCTCTATTATGTTTATCAAACTCATATCCAACCCCTGGTTACCAGGAGTAACATTATAGACCTTCCCTAAGACTGTCCAATAGGCTGCTCTTAGCATGCATTGCCTGTGATGCTTGGTGGGGTCCCCCGACCCATGGCCCCTCACCTTCTGCTTACTCCTCATAGGCTGGGAAGGGGAGAGTGTCCCATGCTGGGATGAAACCATTGGGCATGCCCCTGTCAAAGAACCAGGGG
>QLPN01001836.1:0-25091 GCA_003314395.1 Albatrellus ellisii | reverse complement strand
CTAGGGGGGTGGGGGAGTAAAAGGTAGGGCAATCACACAAAGGTGTACAAAACAAAGTAACCAATTTTTATGTGCCTAGACCCTGCATCTGCACTGCACCTGTGCTGCAAGATCACATAAGCATGGACCGTGCATGCACCTGATCTCCAACACACAAGTCCTGGTGCACACCTCTTCCAGGCCAATGTCCATGCTGTCACTACCCTTGAGCAGTGCCATGGCATGCCCATCACTGCCAAGGCCATTGCCATCCTACATGCCCTCACCCCTCTGGGTTCAGAACCTCACTATCTGAACTCAACCATGCATGAGATCTCACTCCAACAAATCTAAATCTTTGTTCTCTTTCCTCCCACTGTCTCATATTATTTGTCATTTACCCTCAAAATTCTGTTGTATATACTTTGACAAATGCAAGATGCTCAAACCTGCTGGAGGTTTGCATATGGCTCAGTAATTTACATGCTCAATAGGTAGGTACATGAGGATGTGGCAGATGCAGCTGCCATGCCTATATGGTGCATATGCACAGGCTGCCAGCAGAGCATCTTGCTCTGCACCAAAAGCAAAAGTGCAGGGGGTGGCATGGGCACAACCTGTGGCTGCAACACCTGTTGCAGTGCCATCATAAGTCGCTGTGTTGGTGGCTGTGTGGTGGCTGGGGGGATGAATGACTCAACAAGCTCATATGCATGGAGGGCAGCACCATTGATGTTGCACAGGGATGATGAGTCAGCTGCACTGAGTGGGACAGTTGCAGTATGGGAATGTGAGTGCACACACACATGGCAGGAGATGCAGCTAGGTAGGCCTAGTGTACCTGCCACATCAAGCGAGCATTGTATAAGACATGGGTGACCTGATTGGGAGACATCAGAGCAAGGGATTGATAGTGAATGCCAGGTGGGCAAGAATCCACAGCCAAGGATAAATTTGAAGGTTTCAACATCAATACCCACTGTGGTAATGAAGGCCCATTTGCTCTTGCTGGCACATAGTGTTGGTAGTCAAGCAAAGCCCATCTTGCAACACTTCATGGTTAACCCACTTTGCCCTATACAAGGACTGGTAGCTCAGTTGGTTAGAGCACCCTTCTAGTATGTGGGAGGTCCTGGGTTCAATTCCTGGCTGGTTCACTTCTTTTCCCTCATTGTCCCCTGAGGTCCCTGGGCTGATATTAACACATAGATGCCACCATGTTGAACAACTCCTCTTCATGGAGATCATCATTGGCCAGAGATTGCAGCAAGAAATGGCTGTCATCATCATAGTGTATTATTTAAAATGGGGCAGTCTAACAATCTAGAATTCTATTGTTATTGATTAGAGTTGATATGTCATATACAATTTAAAGGGGAATTCTATAATTTGAAAGTTCATGGGCAGGACTCGAAGATTTGGATCTAGAGTCCATCTAGCACATCTAGATGCTCATGGGAAGTCACTCAATCATAACTGCAGAGCTGAGATTGAATTTGGCATGCCAGGAACCATGACTGATGTGACTGAAACTGTTCAAAAGCCGACTTTTTGGTATGCCCCCAAACCGGCATCACACTGCCAATTACACAGTTGGCTATACCTATACTTGTGTTTTTACTACATGAAAGTCTAGGTACGAAGCATATATATACTGTCAAGAAAGCTGAAGACCAGTAGTCTTCAGGATCCACATTTCTGAGACATGTTTTCTAAATTTGTTCAAACACCTACCCAATGATAGTAGGGTTTCTCCAACTTATTTTGATACTCATATAAGGTTTGTGCAGATGGGAATTTTTTTGGGCTGCACTCTTGGGGTCACATGACTCTCATACCTGCCAGACACCACTTGCAATGATTTGTGGGGAGAAGGACATGAGGGTGAAAGGTGAGCCAGAATTTTATGAGCTGCCAATGGATGGAGATGTCCAAAAACATGGAAGACCTTGGGGATTGGGTCAAGACACTGCCTCAAAGTGCAGCTTACATTCTCAAGTTCCCAAAAGAACCTGAGATCCACACACACCAGAGCAAGTAATGCAAAACCATGGTATTGAACAACAATGTAGGATGAAAGAGAACAATCAGAGAGAGGTTGCCCATGGTGAAAACAAGGTATGAAAATTCAGAAGTGGAGAATGCACAAGAAATAAACAGAAGGATAAATATGATTTTGTGCCAATACAGAAGAAAAGCATACAAATGCCAGCAACCCTATTTGGCAACAATGTCAGGAGGTACATCATACACTAAGAGCTCAGTGGAGCCACTGATGTGAAAACTATGACCACCAGAGAAGGATGGCAAGCCTGTTGCTTGCCAAACAGTGTTACAAACAAGCTAAGAATAATAGTTTAGTCAGGGGAACAAAAGAACCATTTTTGCAAAATGTGAAGAAGGGTGCAGAGTCAGGTGTGTCCAAACTGTTGACCCTAATATGACATCACAGTGTGGCATATGGACAAGATGGAACATTGAAAGAGAAATTTGTGAGCCCAACACTAGATGTTGAAGCTGAACAACAGAAGAAAGACTAAAACAAACAAAGGATGACCTAGCAGATATCCCAGATGTATAATTAGTAAAGTAAGACAAGAAAGACTAGAGACTACTGCACCTAGCAGATATCCCAGATGATCAGAACTGGGGATAAAATGCTAAGTGGACTACTGTATTTATAGTAATGGAATCAGTGCACAGATCATGCTATACACTATGGGGCCAGAATATGAGAACAAAAAGAGATGAGGTCATAGGTAATAGTAGGAAGGACGCATCAGTGTTGCACAATAAGTGCAGCAACAGTGAGAACAATAAGTAAGCACTCCATAGTCAGGGTGGGAACAATAAGTAAGATTCCACAGCAACAGTGAGAAAAAGAGTCATAACTACTTTGTAAGCAGGCCAATTGGAGATTGGACAACTGGCACATCATTGGCCAATAAAGACAAACAAACAGAATGCATGACCATGGGAATCACTTTGGTAGATCAGGAGTGATTGTAAGATCTATGGTAATAGAGACATGAGAAGAATAGGAAAAATCAAGAGAAAAATCAAGAAAATAGTAGCAGCCTGACAAAATTCATAATGGAGATATTTGCCCCTGATGTACTGGTGGTTTTGGAGAAAGGGTTGTGTATGATCAGGAAAGGATGACCTTTTTGTATGCAACTGTGTGTTGGAGGAGCTGACCACAACAACTATTGCTGCATATTGAATTCACCACTTTGCATGATGAACAACTCCAAGGCTCCCACAAACTGTCAGTGAAGCTAGTGTACTAGACATACTGACAACAACTCCAAGATGAAACAGCTGCAACAGCCCAGAGTGTGGTGTCAAAGGAATTGTCAAAAATGGGTGCTGCCAGCAAGGACAACATGTGGTCATGAGTGATTGGCAATCAAGGGGGGTGTTGAGATGAAGTCAGGGCTTCTTTTCTGACACCAACCAAAGCTCATCTGAGAGTATCACCCCCAAGCCATGTTATGTCAAAACATTTCTTTATTTCCTTTCCTGTCTATACTGTGACACACACACATAGCTACTCTGTATGATGGTCTGTGATCTAACTGTTACTATATATGTATACTCACAGCATACCATACAATAGTACAAGAAGTACTCTTGTCTTCATTCTCATGCATGGCCTGTGCTCAACAGGTTATGGGCCCTGCCCAGGCAGTGCACTCTCTTCTCACTCATACTACAACTCTCTTCTACCTCACCCTCACAACCCTACACCATAAAAGCATACTCCTCTTTTGTAAACTGGAGAATGGGCAGGACATCTTGTAGAGGGACCAGACAACAAGGAAGATGATGTATGGGGTGAGAGAAACAGAGTCCCACATTGTGGGCAACAAGTAGATGGGAGAGAAGCTGGGAGAGAGACGATGTGTACAGAGTAGGGTCTGCAGAGGAAAGATAAGGAATGCACTGTAGAGACTAGGTATGTCAGAGAAAGAAGAAGAGGGGTGTGCTACTAGAGACCTACCTCAGCAGGTGCAATGATTGCTGAGGTGGTAAGATGACAGATGGAAGAAGATATAGTGTAGCAGAGATAGAGTTAGGCAGGAGCTACAATCTACTTAAGAATGGGAGGTCAGTTTGTATGCAGTCCCATATTAGGGAAAAACTGAGTGTAATGATGCTGACATGTGGTTTTTTTTGTGTTTGAAGTGCTGCTGCTAAGACTGTCCTCCCCTGGTGTGGCGTGCTGCATGTGGCAGTGCAGCACACATGTGGCAATGCAGCATGTGTTGGCTGCTCACCATCACCATGTGCTGCATGGCCTGGCTGCTTATCTTTTGTATTACAAGTAAAAACAGATTGCATGTAGAAGCTGACTGATTTACTGTCCCCACAGACTATCTGGCCCTGCAGCCACACACCCACCCTCCCATGCTGCTGCTGTACCAGCACAGCATGGCAGCTTACTCACCATCTGTGTCCACTCAAGATGATGCAGGCAATTGGTATGTCCATTCCCCTGTGCCCACCCATGCCCATGCCACTGCTGTATCAATGGCATGCAGCCCCCTACCCTCCTGTGCCATTGCTGTACAAATGGTATGTGGCCACTACCACCTGTGCCACCGCTGTACAAATAGCACACTGCATGTGGCCCAGTACCACACCCCCACTGCAGTGTGCCCTACAAGCACTGCATGGCTGAGGTGGCAGCTGGCAATTGCACAGTGCACGAGGCCACATGGGCCTGCATTGTACAGCAGCAGCATGGGTGGACAGGGGGTGGCACACCATGGAGACAGTGGTGATATGGGTGTGTGGCCACCACCTGCCTACCCACACTGCTGCTGTGCCAATACAGCACAGTGATGAGCTCATGGCACAGATTATGGCTTGCACTCCATCACTCCTCTGTTCTCCCCCACTGAGAGTGGCAGACAGCAGGGTACCCTGCACCCACTCACTGAGGATGAACACCCACTTGAGGAAGGCAAGTGCCCCACCTCCTGGGATCGTATGACCCAATCTGACAACCAAGCCCCCCAGTGCCTGCCGACCCCCAGCACATGGAGTGTGCACCATGCCATGCTGCACAAAAAGTTCCCTGACAGGTGGGTGCTGCCATGCAAGCTGTTGCATGATGCCATGGACAGCCTGCATGCACTACACATGCACAACCCTGCCATATTCTCAACACCAATGCTCATGGAAAAGTCCTGCATCAGCCCAGAGACTGTGTGGCACATCCTGCAGAGCTGCTGGCAGCTGTTGTGTGAGGAGCATGCATGCATGCTTGAGCATGAGTGGCTCCACCATGTAAAGTGGATCTGGGAGTGCAGGGAGAAGGAGCAGGAGATGGAGCTACTGGAGAGGTGGATATGGGTGGTGTGCAAGGAGTGGGAAAATGCAGAACAGGGCTGAATGCCTATGGCCAGAGGCATCAACAGGAAGGACATGCCCATGTCACCACTGTGTCAACAGTGTGCAGCCACATACATGTACTAGGTGGGGTGAGAAAGACACCTGCCATCCTGCCCATGCTGCTGTGGTGAGTGTTGCCATCACCCAAGCCACTGAGCAAATTCAATATCCCACCCATGCATGCCCACATCACCACTGTGTCAACAACACACAGCCCCCTACTCACCTGTGCTGCCACTACCACCCTGCCCACACCATTGTATCAGCATGGTGTGGCCACTGCCCACTCTGTACCAGTGCAGAGCAGCAACTTGCCTGCCTGCCTGCCCACATCCACTCAAGATGACATGAGTGATTGGTGTGTCTTTCATTCCCTTTCCTTCTAATGTCTGAGGCACACACTGTGCCTGCTCACACCCATGCTGTTGCTGCACCAGCATGGTGTGGCAACTTACACACCTGCCCTGCCTGTGTCCACTCAAGACAATGTGGGCAATTGGTGTGTCTCTCCTTCCCTGGCCATGTGTTCACTGCCATTGACCCTGTGCCTGCATGCACGCCCATACCACTGCTGTACTGGCATGGCATGGCAGCTTTCTGGCTCACTGCCCACATCCACTCAAGACAATGCAGGCAATTGGTATGTAATTCCTTATTGCTGAATTTTTTTCCCTCCTGTGCTCACCCACACACCCACATTGCCACTGTCAACAGCAGCCCCCTACCTGCCTGTGCTGCCACTGTATGAACAGTGTGGCCACCACCTTGCCCATGCCACCACTGTGCGGTGTGCCACACATTCCTCCTGCCTGCACACTGGCAGACAAACGTTGTGCCCTCTTTTATCTTTCTTTCTTTCATCCTCAACTCACATAGGAACCCTCAACTTCCATACAACATCACAGGTATGTATTCTGTCAACAAAACCATCAATTATATTCAACTTTGTGCCCATTGTTCATCTACTTTTGTTTGGATCTAGCATGGCTTCCCTTTATTCTCTGTTGCAACATATATATACAACTGTTATCATATCTTATTGGTTGATGTCACAAAACAACAGGTATTTATCCTATCTTGGCATTTTGCAAACCTCTTGGTGAGTTGTGTTGATACCATATTTTTAAACAATAACATGATAGGCATAATTTTTTCTATATTCAATTTGTAAGTTCTACTATAGGACACTGCACACATGCAATATGGGACCACATGCAGGTGGGGTAGGACAGGTGGGGTAGGACACCACCCACATGCATGGTGTCCTACCTGCTAAGAGCGGCCTATTGGATGGTCTTAGGGAAGGTATGTAATAGGACTCCTGGTAACCAGAGTTTGAAGATGCACGATGACTATTCACAGATCCAGTGAATGATAAACGTAAGATGTCTTAGTGATGGTTTAGATGATGTTTAGAGATCTTTAGATTTAGTGTTGAGATGGTTTTTAGGCGAGATTGATAGAGAGCTTAGATCAAGCGCAGTGAAGGTAAATCCCTAGATTGTGAAGTTGACAAGACTGGGGTTTAAGACCACCAGTCTGTCAACTATTTATACAAAACTGGAGATCTAAGTATAGTAAAGTTGCGCAGTAAAGTGCAGTAGGTAAACAAACATTGCGCAGTAATGCGCAGTAAGTCATGTCCATGTGATATAAGTGGCTCAGCCACAAGCGCATAATGAACTTGAGATAAACAAAGGTAAATAGTGGCGAGAAAAAGGAGTCCTTGCTAATTGTATAGTAATAGTCCTTAGCAAGTAAATGTTATAATAAATAAAGAGAGATAAAGAGAAAAAGATCAGTCTAATATAGTACTTGGAGCTCAGCTCACACTTAAGTATGTAAATATTTAAGTACTATAAAAGAGAAAAAAGAAAGAGAGTCCTTACTAAGTAAAGCGGAGCTAAGCTCACACTGTAGTAGTAATACTATGCTTTACTAGTAAGTAAGATAAAAAAAGAAAAAAGAAAACTGTTACGAGGTGCCAAAGCAAGTGCCTCGTACCACTACCCTGCATGTGGTCCCTACCACCTGTGCACAGTGTCCTACCCCACCTGCACATGGTCCCCTACTGACTGTGCACATGGTCCCATGTGACCTGCATGCATTCTCCTACCACCTGCACATGCAGTCCCTACCACCTGCATGTGTGGGGTCTCTGACCACCCATGCATGTGGTCTCCAACCCCACCCATGCATGCAGTCTCCAACCCCACCCACATGTGGTCCCTACCACCCACGCATGCAGTCCCCTACTGCCTGCACATGCACAGTCTCCTACCACCCACACATGGTCCAATACCACCCACATGAGGTGTCCTACCCCACCTGCATGTGGGGTCTCCACCTGCATGTGGCCCTTTGCTGCCCATGCCACCACAGTATGAACAGTGCCACTGCCACTGCACCATGTGCCACATTTTTCCTTTCTTTCATTCATCCTCAACTCACATAGGAACCCTCAACTTCCCTACAACAGAACTATCAATTATATTCAACTTTCTGTCTATTGTTCATCTACTTCTGCTTATCTATCATTGTTTCCTTTTATTCTGTGTTGCTACATATATCTTCAACTGTGGTCATGTCTTATTAGTTGATATTTCAATCCAACAGGTGTTTACTCTATCTTCACATTGTGCAAATCTCTTGGTAAGTTCTGTTCATACCATCTTTGTAAACAATAACATGTTGGGCAGAATGTTCAGACAAGGACATGGATGAGTAGTGATCATTGTCATTACAATCCATCTGCAATGATATGATTCTATTGGTTTTCCAGTCTACAATAGTGACCATACAGTTGATATTTCTATTTTGCTTTGTGTTTTTGCACTTTTAAGATGTGTTTTTTTCTGTCCTTCTATCTATTTGTAACCTACAATACTACTGCATGCCATCATTGCTATGGGTATGGGTTTTCATGGCTGATAGCCAGTGATGATCAATAGGGATGGGGACAGGATTGGGACCTTCACAAGGTCTGTTGCAACTTATGTATAATAACACATAAATATTTGATTCTGTCTTATTTAGTCAATTATGCAATACAACAGGTCTATACTTTACAGCTGGAGAGATAATTGGAATTGGTCTGTGAGTTGGGGTTGGTCTGTAAATTGGACTTGGTCTGTAGATAGATAGCATATTATTTCCTTATAGTTTCAGTTGCAACAACCTATGTATACTTTCACAGATGATGTCCCATTATTCCATGTTGCAATGCAATGGGTTTTTTACACTGGGGATGGGGACAGGAACATTGGTGAGGAATATTTAACTATGTCTGATTCAGTTAATGTTGCAATGCAATAGGTCTTTACTTTATGGCTGGAGAGGCAATTGGAATTGGTCTGTAGGTTGAGATTGGTCTTTAAATTGGACTTGGTCTGTAGACAGATAGAGTAACATATCCTTTCATTTTCTGTTGCAATGCAACAGGTTTTTACACTAGTAGTAAGAATAAGTAAACAACCCAAAGGAGATGAAAGTGGGTCAGAACATGTGATAACCAACCAGCACAATAGGTGACTGGTTGTAGATGAGATATGAGATAAGTTAAGGATGAAGATAAATGTACATAGTATGTAGTAGCATGGTCAGCATCATATAATAGATAGTAAATCCAACATCCTTCTCACTTGTTGCCATCTCATCTCCATCACTGACTCTGTCTCTGTACCCAAAATCAACACAACCCTTGAAGGAACCAGCAACTACAAACATGGTTGGTTATTGTGAAGTCAGCCCTCATTATCATAGGTGTCTGGTACACTATTACCACAAGCAAATCTGCCATAGCTTTTAATATGGGGACTACAACAGATGGAACAACAACTCACACTGTTATGAATGAACAAGAGCAAGCAGTATGGGACAACAACAGTGCTACCACAAAGGCAGTCAGTATGATGAGCACCTCTGATGTACCAAGTGCTCTCATAGAAGAAGACCAACTCACCATGGCTCAGTGCTGGACAGGTCTTCAAAATATCTATGGCTGGCAATCAGCTATGGCAGCTTTTGTTGACTTCCAAGCCTTGTTCCAGACCAATCTCAATGTCTCCTCACCCACCTTGATGGTATGGCTGTTAGGTGCCATATTTTGGTGCATATATCTCTTTATTATTTTTTACTTTCTTTTCTGTTTTCCTTTGATTATGATTAGATTAGATCATCTTATCTTTCATCTTATCTGATCTACATCTAATCATTTCTACTTACATTCTTGTGTTCTAGACTATGAGGTCATACCATGAGGTAGCTGCATGGTACCATAGCTTACTGCACTTTACTTTACATAGTCCCGTTCTAGACTACTGTGCCTGGTCTGTGTGCCTTAGCTTATGGTATATAGGGTCTGCTAGTATAGCAAATAGATCCCAGCTTGTTATTGTGAGACTGACACATCGTCGAAGCTGAACAACTGAAGACAAGGCTAAAAACAAAGAAAGGACAATCACACTTCAACTAGTGGATATCCTAGATGATCAGAACTGGGGAATAAACTGCTAGGAGTCCTACATATATATAGTACCCTAAAGTGTGCACAGACCATGCAGTACAGTATAGGGCCAGAGAATGAGAAAGTAAAATGATGATGTCATATCTAATAATAGAAAGGACGTGTAAGTGCTGACTGAAGCTCTGCAGTAACTGTGGGAGTGATTGGTGATACTCTGCAGCAGGTGTGAGAAGGATTGGTGAGCATGCACAGTAAGGGTGAGAAAATGAAGTATAACTAAGGATAGAACAGGCTGATTGGAGATCAGATGACATGCGTGTCATTGGCTGATAAAGACAAAGAGAAGGAATGCATGACCATGGGAATCGCTTCAATAGATCAGGAGCGATTGTAAGATCTATGATGATAGAGACATAAGAAAATAGAGGAAAATGAACAGAAAAATAGGGAAAATAATAGTGGCCTGACAGTTATGGCTGGTTTTCCTCTTCTTCACTTTGATGCTTAGTTGAGTGTGCCTGGTCTCCCTTTCAGGGATATGTAGGACTGCCATCTTACAATGGCCCTGGTCCAGCAGAGGCTTAGTGGTTCAGGTGTAACAGTGTTGGAACAATACCTTTGTTTCCTCATGGTGCAAGTGTTACCACCCTCCTGGTCACATCTCTCTCCAGCTATACTTGCTACAGTAAACACCACTCAACTATCCACCACTAACATACACACCAGGGTTCTTGACAAATAAAACCTGAACCAAGCCTCACCATATGCTTGCCACACTCAAACAACAAAACCAGCCATGTTGCAACCAGATGTTGTGCATGCATTGTCAATGCTGGAACCACATGGTGGGGACTTGCTAGGCATTGCATTGGGTTCCTGAAGAGGTTAATGTCAAGAGAGTGAAGGAGAGGGAGAGGGATGAGTGAGCATTCATAAGAAAAGAGTCATAAGTACTTTGTAAGCAGTCTGATCAGAAATCAGATGACAAACATGTCATTGGCCAAGTAACCCTGACAAGATAAACATAAAATTGAATAGATTACTTCACTGGATCATGAGTGATATGAAGATCAGTGATGGTAATGATATAAATATGAGAGAAATATGGAAAATGAAGAGGAAAATGAGGAGAATAAACAGCAACCTTAACACATACCTCTGCCCACTCCTGCTCACAAGTTACCAGCCCCTGCCAATCCTGTGATGCCACCATCTGCTCCTCCTGCTCCAGTAGTTCAACATGCTGGGTGAACTCACCATGCCCTACTGATTGCACCTGTTGAACCACTGCACTAGTTTGGGAGTCCTTGTTTCTCCTCCAGGCATCAACAGGCTTGCACCACTCTTTTAGACAATGACAGCCCAGTTCTGCACCCATGTCATGAAGCTCAGTGCCCTACCCAGTTTACTGATAGCACCTATGGGCCTTGGCCCTTTGCAGACATCTTGTTGGAGGGGGAGTGCTAGTGACAGTGGTGATGAGAATGATGATGTTTTCTTGACACCACATGCTGGTGCATCATCCACTTCATTGTCTGCCCTGCTTTCTCATGCCACCCAGCACAGCCATCTAACTCTCAAGCATGCACACTCTGGTGATGATGTGGACTCCTTGTGCAGCCAACACTAAGATCAAAGCCAAACAACTGAAGAAAAGACTAAAACAAACAAAGGAGACAATCATGCTTCAACTTGTAGATATTGCATATATATAATCAGTAAGAGTAAGACAATAGAAGACTAGAAAGTTACTGCACCTAGTGGATATCCCAGATGATCAGAACTGGGGATAAAATGCTAAGTGAACTACTGTATATATAGTACTAGAGACAGTGCGCAGACCAAGCTGTACACTATAGGGCTGGAGTATGAGAACAAAGTGAATGATGTCATATCTAATAATTGAGGGGACACATGAGTGCTGCATAATAAGTGCAGCAACCATGAGAACAATAAGTAAGCACTCCATAGTCAGGGTGAGAACAATTAGAAAGATTCTGCAGTAACAATGAGAAAAACAGTCATCACTACTTCATAAGTAGGCTGATCAGGGATTGGATGACATATGTGTCATCAGCTGATAAAGATGAACAAAAGGAATACATGACTGTGGGAATTGCTTAGATGGATCAGGAGTGATTGTAAGATCTATAGTGATAGAGACATGAGAAAAATAGGAAAAATGAAGAGAAAAATAAAGAGAATAATAGTGGTATGAAACTCCTGGCACTCTGCCTGAAATGGAGAATTAACAATGCTGCATAAATTCTATATATCAGACCTTGTTGACCTACCCAAAGGGCAAAATATAGTACCCAACAAGTGGGTTCTAAAGCATAAACCTGATGCCCACTTCAAGGCTAGGTTAGTTGCTCAGGGATTCACTGAACAATATGGTATCATCTATTTTGAAGTGTTCTCACCTGTTGCTCATTTCGAGTCCCTCCACCCCTGACTTGCCATAGTAGCCTTGGAGGACTGGGAGGTCTACTCTATGGATAACAAGTCAGCATTCCTCAATGGTGACCTAGATGAATACATATACATGGTGCAACTGCAAGGGTATGAGTTGCATGAGATGGAAGCTTAAGTCTGCAAACTCAACAAGGCAATCTATGGACTCAAGTGAGTGTTGAGATGATGGCACCACAAGATTCATTACTGAACCGTGGCTTCACTTTCACATACTTTACTCCAGCATATACATCTCACACACTTCTTCAGCACCCATAATCATCATTCTATGCATGGATGATATCACCATCTTTGAAGTGCTACTAGCTGAAGTGGAGGCATGCAAGAAGTACCTTGCTGCTCTGTTTGAGATGACAGACTTTGGAGAAATCAATTCCTATCTAGGTCTGCACATCACCAGAGACAAAACCAAACATGTGCTCAGGATTGACCAAGAGGTATACATCTCTGACATGCTCAACAGATTCAACTTCTCTGACTGCAATGCAACCAGCTGTCAGGACATACTTATTTTTCTGTTCATTTTATGATTTCTTTTGATCCTATCACTCAAGATCTACATGATAGATCTTATCAGACATCATAGACCTCTTGCAATTACTTATGACTCATCTTTCATTTATCATCAGGCTGCTTACTGTCCTTATATGACTACAATTCCCACAGACACTTACAAGCTTCTCACAGATGCTGTGCATCCTTCCTGATGCTGTGCAATGTTACACATTGCTTACTGATTACTATTCTCACACTTACTGTGTTTCTTTTTTCATATGCCTGCCCTATAGTACTGTACATGGTCTGTGTGCCAACTTGTTTACTATATATTGTGTACTTGTATGTGGATAGCTCTTCAGCTTTACCAATCAAGAATGAGATGACTGATGTCTGCAGTAAGTGTGAGAGAGATTGGTGATACTCTGCAGCAGGTGTGAGAGAGCTGAGTGAGCATCCACAGTAACAGTGAGAAAAGATTCATAAGTACTTTGTAAGCAGGCTGATCAGAGATTGGATGACTAGCATATCATTGGCTGATAGAGATGAACAAAAGAAATGTATGACCATGAGAATCACTTTGATAGATCAGGAGTGATTGTGAGATCTATAGTGATAGAGACATAAGAAAACTAGGAACAATGGAGGAAAAATAAGGAAAATAATAGTGGCCTGACAAACAGCTCATTAGCTCCTTGCTGTATGCAATGATAGTATCTAGGCCAGACATTTCTTTCACCATCACTTAACTCTCCCAATTTGTGTCTAATCCATCTGAAGACCACTATGCTGCAGCCAAGCATATTCTGAGGTAAAGCAAAGGGTTGCTTCAACATATGGAGCCTCACATGGCATTTCAGACTCAGATTAGGCTGCAGATCAGGATAACAGGAAGCCAATAGGTGCATATGTTTTCCTTCTTGCTGAGGGTGCAGTCACTTGGATTTCACAGAAACAACTCATGGTGTCTCTCCTCTGCCAAGGCCAAATATATGGTGCTGTCCTAAGCAGCATCGCAGGCAAATAAATGTGATCTCTGTTGGCAGAAATCCATTTCAAGTGGATGCAGCCTATGGTCCTATACAGCAACAACAAAGGGTCAATTGACATTGCAAACAATTCAGTGACAGGCAAGGGGTCTAAGCATATTGACATCAGGTATCACTTTATTTACCAATGTGTTAAGGACTTGTCTGTTACTATACAATATCTTCCCTTCCATTATATCACTGCCAATACCTTGACTAAAGCTCTTCCTCTACCATTCATTGATCCAACTTAGGCTTACTCAACCATGGATACTCAGTAAGGGGGGGTGTTGAACACTATTAGTACTATACTATCTTTCCCTTTCCAGCTGCTAAGATGCACACTCTGCCACTACTACTTACTCATGGTCCATGCACTCTATCCATATGTATATAGAGCTAGTTGTAATATAAGGACTTAGCCTTCCACTCTTGTGCATGGCCTGCTCCCAACAAGCCAAGGGGTACTGTTAATATATGCCATAGTCATATACTGGCAATCCATTGTTCTACAGATCTGTGTGTGACCTTGGCTGTGCTGATGGAAGCAAATGTGCTGAGAATGCCCTTAGACATTGGCATATAATCAAATTTGGATGCCCTAAATGTATTGCAATATTGCACAAAATGCAACAAGCCTGTGCCTTATACTTCACAATTTTTGTGCTCAACAGACAATAGTTGCATGGCAATGGAATGATGAAATGCATGGGCACCAATTTGAGCCTGCATGGCTGGTGAATACAAGAATCTGGATGACATTATCCAAAATTACAGGTGATCTCATGCCAGAACAAGAGGACAACAAGAGGAATATGATATCTTGTTGCCAGCATGAGGTAGATGAGGCTGAGCTGACTGACTAGTTGTGCACAGAAGAGACATGAGAACACCACCTGCAATTGACACTGAGCCTCTAACAATTGCCAGTGCATCTATGTCAGTTGATGCAGAGGTGGTGCATTTAACTGACATAGTGCAGATACAGAGATAGGGCATCAGGCAGCACAATGCCACAAGGGATGAGGGCAGAAAATGAGTCAGCTAGGCTGTCTGCCAATGCAACATAAATGTATGAAAGGTGAGGTTGCAGGATATGCTAACAATGTCTGGTCATCAACTCCATTAATTGACCATAAAGTTGTGGCTTTGGCCACATCAAAAGGCTCTGATGATGCCAATGTTGTCACTGCAAATGAGGATATGTGCATTGTGCACTCTGAAAGCATCAGTGCACAGAATGGCCAATTCAATGGCAATGGATTCCTCTTATCCAATATTGCAACCAGTGGTGTGCTGCAAGCTGGGCAACCATTCCCAGGTGGCAAACCACAAGGATTGCCATATGAGACCAATCCCAAGTCAGTGGAGGCATCAACCCAAATGCATAGGTTATTGTGTCAATTTATCTATCTCAGGATGCTGCCCATACCTATGTTACATATTAAGTATGTTTACCTTCTTTCTTATCTTATCTTGTCTGTCACTGGCTACTTGCTGTACTGGTAGGCATACCACATGGATTTATTTACTTCATGTACATCATACCATTTTCCTTAAAATATTCCTCATATGAGATCTCCTTTGTCTTCATAGTTCAGGCTCCTCTTCAACCTTACCCCACCTTCACTATATCTGTTCTATCCCATCATCACATCACCTCAGAACTTCTGCACACTGCTGAGTGCTCTCTTGATCTTTCCTCTGTGTACCTCTATCTATACACCATCATCTCTCTCTCAGATGTGGTCAGCTGTGCCACTGTTATCTCTCTGTAGGGCATTGGCTCTAGGGGCCACTCTTATACATCTCAGGCTGCAAGCCCATCTCTTCCATGTCTTCATTCTGTTTGCTACACTGCTCATTTATCATCAAATTGGTGGGGACCACAGCTGAAGACTATGTAGACCAGGACATTCCTGTAGCATCCACAGCCACCAACCAAGATCTTTCCAGAGGGATTGGGGTGGACAGCATTCCTGTTACGAGGCACTTGCTATGGCACCTCGTAACACGTTTTCTTTTCTTAATTTCTTAATTTTTATCTTACTTACTATAGTAAAGTGTAGTATTATTACTACAAGTGTGAGCTTAGCTCCACTTTACTTAGTAAGGACTTATCATTTTCTTTTGTCTTTTATAGTACTTAAGTATTTACATACTTAAGTGTGAGCATAGCTCCAGGTACTATACTAGACTTATCTTTTCCCTTGTTATCTTTCTTTATTTATTCTAACATTTTACTTGCTAAGGACTACTACTATACAATTAGCAAGGACTTCTTTCTCTCGCTCTTATTTACCTTTGTTTACTTCATGTTCATTTTCACAAATTGTAGTACTGTGCTTTACTGCATAGTACTGCGCTTTACTGCACCTTACTGCGCACATTTGTTTACTTACTGCGCTTGACTGCATAACCTTACTATAGTTAGATCACTAGCTTAGTATAAATAGTTGACAAACTGACGGTCTTAAACCTCAATCTTGTCAACTTCGCAATCTAGGGATCTCTCCTCATACTGCGCTTGACCTAAAGCTCGCTATAATCTCTCTTTTCTCTAAAGAACTAAGTCTAAGAACTCTAAAGCACCAAAGACATCTTACACTAAGTCAAACTGGATTCTCGTATCGTTATTGGTGGAATCATCCTCATAATAATATCGTTAATCCCACTCTTCATCGTCATTCAAAATCTCTATTACGTTCATCAAGCCAATATCCAAACCTTGGTTAACAGGAGTAACATTTTAGATCTTCCCTAAGATCGTCCAATAGGCCACTCTTAGCAATTCCTGTGCATGGTCTATACAACAGGCCATAAATAAGGTGATGAATGATAATAAGGAGGAGAGGTGTCAAGCCACTGTTTATTTTCCTCATCATTCCCTTCATTTTTTATGACTTCTCTATATTAGCATCTTTACTGATTCCCATAATGCTCATGATCTAGTGAAGTGATCTATTTGATTTCACACTTATTTTATTAGGGTTTGTCAGCTGACAACATGAATGTCAGCCAATTATTGACAAGCATACTATACTTCCTCTTTAGGTTTGATACTATGACACACTTGCAGCCACATCAGATGTTGACATTTCATGTTGATTAATATCACCTTCCCTTTATGGTTGTTCACTACTGCATACTTGCTTACTTCTAACTACTATAGCAACAAGCACAACAACTCTTAGTGTTCTCCTCACTGCACATGGCCTGCATTCAACACCAATCTCTGATCAGCATGATTACAAAGTACTTATGACTCTTCTTCTCACATATACTGTGGACTGCTCACTCAGCACTCTTGCACCTGCTGTGGAGCATTACTAATCTCTCCCATGATTACTTCATGCTTACTCAGCTACTGTTGAGAGTCTTTTGCTATTGGGTCTCATTGCAACAATCTTACTTACAAAGGCCTGCCCTACAGTACTGCATGTGCATCCTTCACCCATACTCCATCAGATCCCTAGTGATTTCTGACCATTTGGGATATCTGCTAGGTATAGTACTAGTTATCTTCCTCTTCACTAGTCTCTCTGGTGTGTGTTGTGAGGCACTTGCTTAGGCACCTCATAACAGTTTTCTTTTTTCTTTTTCTTACTTACCATAGACTGCACATTTATAGTAAGGACTCTATCATCTTACCCTTATAGTACTGTAGTTTTACTGCAGCAGAAGCTACTTCTAAGCACTATAAGGCATGTCATTTCTGTTATCTTTCTTTATTTACTTGCTAAAGACTATTATTATTCAATTAGCAAGGACTCATCCTATCTCATCTTCTGTTTACCTTTGTTTACCTCTCATTTCACTTGCACTTATGGCTACTTTACTTAGCTTGCTATGGATGCATCTCAAGTCACATGATCTCATTGATTGCTGTGCAATCATTGTTGATCAGTGAACTTTAACTACCTTTACTATTCTCAGAACTCCAGTTTTGTATGAGTAGTTGAAAGCCTGGTGGTCTTAAACCCCAGTCTTGTCAACTTTGCAATCTAGGGATTCTCCTATACTGCACTTGACCCAAGCTCATCTTCTTCTCACTTACAATCCTAAGAACTAAGTCTAAGATCTCTAAGTCACTAAGCATCACTAAGACATTCTGAATTCATCACCCTGAATCCTCATTTAGTCATTGGTGGTATCATCCTTACCACTATCTCATTGATCCCATTCTTCATCATCATCAGTAATTTTTATCAAGCATATCAAGTGCATAACAATTACCTTGTTGCCAGGGGTATAATTATCACAAACCTTCCCTAAAGACTGTCCAATAGGCTTCTTTTAGCAGTGTGCAGCTTCTTAGGTGTTATTTGGTCTGACTAGCATCGGCCTCACAATTGATCTTTCTCTTCACCACCATTTCTCCTCTGCTCCTTACCACCACCCCTTGCCTACATTGACAAGTGCTCAAATGCTCATCCTTGCTCCCTTGCTACCCTCAACCTTGTCAACATTGTATCTGGCAGCTGAGAGAAGCTAGTACATGTACTGGTGACTTGTGGTTGCCAAGAGCAGCCTATTGGACAGTCTTAGGGATTTGAAATTGATGTACTCCTGGTAATGAGATGGTTGGTATGGACTTGTCTACAGATGATGATGAGTGGGATCAACAAATTAATGATGAGGACTATTGCTCCAATGATTATATGAAGGTCCAGTGTGAAGAAGTGTAAGAGGGTCTTAGTGATGTTTAGTGACTTTGAGATCTTAGACTTTAGTGTTTGAGAGATTTAGAGAGCTTATATCAAGTACAGGTAGGTTGAATCCTTAGATTACAAAATTGATAAGACAGGGGTTTAATACTGCTAGTCCTGCCACCATGTATACTAAAAGATTGTCCTAAGTATAGTATAAGTAACTAGGGTTCACAGATCAATGAAGATTGCACAGCAATCAACAAGATCATGTGACTAATGATGTCATGCAGTACAGTTATAGATAGCAACCAATCATAAATCACTGACTGATGTGCACAGTAGATGTGGGAATGATTGGTGATACTCCATAGCAGTCATGAGAAAGCTGAGTGAGCATCTGCAGTATCCATGAGAATTGAGTCATAAATACTTTGCTAATGTGCTGATTGGAGATCAGGAAACATATGTGTCTTCAGCCATACACTCGAAATAGTATGAAAGAGATATTGAATAGATCACCTCAATAGATCAAGAGCAATTAGAGGATCTATGGTGATATAAATAACAGAAAAATATGGAAAAAATTGGAGGAATGAAAGGCAGCCTGACAACCCAGAATATAGTGACAATGACAAAATCACCATCTCTATCCTATATCAAGGATGGATATGTGGAAGAATGGAAGAAGGTAATCTTGTAGCAGCTGGAAACACACAATGTGGCACCCGTCACTGTGAAGCCCTTTTGAAAGTCACAAACAGCTTATTGAATTAATGCAGCTTACATTCAGGGATCATAATGAAGAATGAACAGCACAGCAAAAGCTGGCTACCATTAGTCAAGGAAATCAACATGTTGAGGAATGGAGTTCCTCTGCAAGGATAGATCCAGATAGAATGATGGAGCACTCATCACTCTCTTTGAAAAGGGAATGAATCATGCATTATTGCAATCATGCTATATTGGGACTCCCCTTCCTGTCAACCTTGTGGGCTGGATGAAGAGAGCAAGGGCCAGAGCATTTGTGTACCAAGATATGCTGAGTTTTGAATCTACTTATGGTTCCAGATGATGGCCTGTATACCAGCAGTCCTTGGGACATCCTACAAGACAGCAGAGATCATTTATTCCTTGAAGAGACGCTGTTCCCCCTCCTCTATCAGCCAGAGAACAGATGGATATAGAAAGGAATAGAGGCCTGTTACCTCACTTATGTTTCAACTGTGGAAAAGAAGGACACTGTGTGTCAGGACCCTTTATTTTTCCTACATTTCTTTTTATTTTTCTCTTTGTTTTACATGCATATCATCCATAGATTTGATTATATCCAATGATCTACTGATCTGATCTAATTCAAATTTTTTACTATCTTATCTAGCAAAGCAGTCTGATTAATTACATATTCATGATTACTAATTGGCCCACTTACTATTTGTCTATGACTCTTTTTTTCTCACAGATGCTGTGATTCTAGTTACTGTAGACCTGCCCTTAGGTACTGTGCTTGGTCTGTGTGTAATCTGTAGTACTATAAGTAGTGAGGTAGCTAGCTGAATAGACTCCAGCTTGTTACAGCTGGTTCCACCCCTTCATCTATGGCTGAGTCCCCTCATCCCTTGGCCTAGATCCAAGGCAGCTCCCATTAATATTAAGTCCACTAAAGGAGGCAGGGATACATTGGGAGTTGTGAAACATTCACTATGATGTCCATCATAGGTTTGTTGATCCTGACAGTGACCTCACTGCCTAGTGTCAGCCTCACACTTTGCTTGAGAGTGTCCCAAGCCTCACAGTCCTCACAGATGGTAGTGTTGTGGAAATATTTGAACCTTTGACAATTTAAGGACTTTGAAAGAAGAAGAATTTCTTCAGGAGATGCAGTAGGAGTTCCAGGCACATGGCTCATGGCTGAGTAACCCAAAGAGCTCAAAAATGAAGCACAACAGGGTTTTGGATTGGATGGGAACTAGGCATGAGTTCACTGTCCTATAATAGGTTTTCAATGCTTCAGACTGATGATAATGATATTGATTGTCTCAGTGCTTGGACTCAAATTTATTTAACATGTATTGTCCCATCTCAATCTCAGTCTGAAGAGTAGCTGCAAGCACCAAAGGAAAGCCCACCTTCAACAAAATGGGAGTATGTTAGGACATTCAACATCACAAAGTTCCCTGAGTTGAAAATCAAAACCAAGATGGTCAATAGTGGAGCTAAGATGGTCAATAGTGGAGCTAAGATGGTCAATAGTGGAGCTATTTTGGTAGTAGACAACTCTGCTTGACTCTAGGGTTATTGGACCATATGTTGACAAAGCATTCATCAAGAAGAATAATCTCAATACAAAGAGGCTTGCATGTCCCATCCCCATTTACAATGTCAATGGAATGCTCAACCAAGGAGGTTCTATCAAAGAAATGATTGACTTCATCATGTCCAATGATGGTCATACCAAATTGGCCACCTTCACAGTCTGCAATTTGGGCAAAAAGAATCTTATTGTTGGAGAACCCTGGCTGAGATTTCATAATCCTGAGATTGATTGACTACAAAGGAAGACTTAACATTAACTTGCTGCCTCCACAGATGTGAAGTACACCACAAAGCAGATAGACAAGTTTGGAAGTCAAAGAAGAAGTTGAAGAAACAGCAAAGTTATGAAATTCATGAGGAAGCTGAAGAGTGGATTATAACTGAAGAGGATGGGGATCATATTCTCATGGTGATAATAGATGAGAAAGAAATGGAAGTGGCAATTCAAAATATCAGTCAAGATCTAGTGGTTGAAGCTGAGAAGAAAAAGTTAAAGAAGATCTTCAAGGACATTGTGCAGAAAGCTTATCATCACTTTGAAAGAGTATTTGGTAATGAAGCCTTTGATGAATTACCTCCAAGACATCTGTGGGATAATGCCATCAAACTTAAACCAGGCACAAAACCTTCAGCTGGCAAGGTCCACAATTTATCTCTAGATGAACAGCATCAACTGGAAACCTTCATCAAAGAAACTTCTGCAGTGGTTGCATCTGTCCTTCAAAATCTCCCATGGCATCATCTTTCTTCTTTATCAAGAAGAAATCAGGAGACTTATGACCAGCTCAAGACTATTGCAAACTAAGCAATATGACAATCAAAAATGGCTATCCCCTTCTGTTCATTTCTGGTCTCATTGATTGACTTTGTGATGTGTACTAATTTACCATGATGGATGTCCATTGGGGATACAACAACATCAGGATTAAAGAAGGTGACAATTGGAAAGCTGCCTTTGCCACCAATAAGTGGTTGTCAAACCCTTGGTTACATTCTTTGGTCTTTGCAATAGTCCCATGATGTGCCAGATGATGAAGAATCATATTTCCTGTGGTCTTATTTCAAGAGGAGTGGTATATATGAACAACATCCTTATTTCCACTGCCACTTTGGAGGAACATCAGAAGGTCACTCAAGAAGTCTTGCAAGTACTTGCTGAAAACAGACTATTTCTCAAACCAGAGAAATGTGAGTTTGAATTGACAGAAATTGATTTTCTTGGCCTCAGAATTTCCTTTGACAGAATTGAGATGGACCTGGTTAAGGTACAGGGTATCAAAGAGTGGCCTATCCCACAAAACCTCCATGATGTTTGCTCATTCCTGGGCTTCTGCAACTTCTATTGATGCTTCATTCTTGGGTTTTCTGATATTGCTCAACCCTTGAATGAATTTATGTAGAAGGACATCAAATGGCATTGGGATGAACCCCAGCAACTCACATTTACTCATTTGCAAGATGCAATTCATTCAGAACCTGTCCTTGGATTCCCTCAAGCCCAATGCCAGTTCAGGGTCAAAGCTGACAGCTCTGGTTATGCCACTGGTGCTGTCCCCTCTCAACTCCATCTTGATAGCAAGTGGAAACCAGTTGCTTGTTAATTTTTGGCCATCTTAGGCTGCTGGACTTACCCTTACACTTATATCTTTCTTTATCTCACCTTATTGGTATTTCTTTTCTCTTTATGGTTTGAGTTCCTCTTAAACTCTATCTTGCTCTTACTATATCTTCTTTACCTTGTCTTTGTCTCACCTCAGCACTTCTGCATGTGCTGAGGTGAGTATCTTCTCTGACATACTTGCTCTATGCACCTCTCTCTTTCTTCTGTGTACCCTCTACCATCTGATACACATCTTCTCTTATCTTACAGCTATCTCTCTAGCTCTTTAGGCCTCTGGACTGTAGTCCTCTTGGCTCACTAATCTTCACCTGAGCTCACAAGCCTATTTCTACACTGTGATATTCAATTTGCTGTTTGCCACTTTGCCCATGTTTCAATATTGCTTATGTCAGTAAGGGTCTGGATGTTCCCTATCAAATCACAAGGAGAGTGTCAGGATGTACTTATTTTCATTTCATTTTACAATTTCATTTATGTAAACACAGGGTTGGGCAGGCAATCCTCAGAGACTGATGGGTGATAACACAAATGCATATGGGGAAGTGATAGCAGACATTGCTGCAAGCAACAGAGAAGTGGCAAGAGTGGCCACATGCAGCAGTAGAAAAGTAGAGACACTGCAGGTGATGATATGAGATAAAGATGGGAGAGTAAGTAAGAGGGTACTCACTCAGACAGTGTGAAGAATGTCTGAGGAGATCATATGTGGGGGCCCATCTTATGTAGTGTCTGTGAGTGGAGTTCAAGTGGAGAGTGTATGTAGAAAGAACAAGGGCTACTAAAAGTGGTAGTGGGGCACACACCATATGGACACAGTAAGTGGCACCCATGTGGGAGAGTGTAAAGTAGCTTGCAGAGATGTGAGATGTAAGATGTAATGCATATGTATATAGTATGTAAAGGGAGAAAAGCTGAATGAAAAGTACAGTAGACACAAATATTCAACAATTGACTCTTATCAATCAAGATCTATAATGTACATCTTATCTAAATCATGTCAGATCTTTCACAATTATGCATGACTCATGTCCAATTTGTCATCAGGCTGCTTACTATACTTGTATGACTATAATTCCCACAGACACTTATGAAGCTTCTCACACATACTGTGCTCTATAGTTTATATGCCTGCCCTACAGTAGAATAGATGGTCTGTGTGCATAGTTGTTTACTATAAATGCTGTAGTCCTGTAGCATGTATTCCTTAGCTTAATACATCTGGGATATCTGCCCTCCAGCATGACTTCATCCAACAAGTATCATCATCCTCTCTTCCTTAACAGCTGTGACCTCACTGTTCAGTGTGTACCTCACAGAGAGCTAACACCCAACAAAATTCCTTCTTGTCCTTGGCAGATCATCTCTACAGACCTCATCATCAAACTTCCAGAAAGTCAAGGAAACAATTCTATTCTTGTGGTGGTAGGTCATTTCACAAAGATGATCTATGCCATCCCCACTACAGAAACAGTAACAGCAGAAGGTGTTGCACATCCCATGAGAGATCATGTCTGGAAACATCATGGTCTCCCTGAGAAGGTGTTATCAGACAGAGGCCCACAACACACATCTATAATAATATGAGAACTCAATCATTTATTGGGAATCCAAATAGCTGTCTCCACTGCCTACCATCCCCAAACCAATGGACAGATGGAATGGATCAATCAAGAAATTAAATGGTATTTCTGTATCTTTGTCAATCATCACCAAAAATATTGGGCCAGTCATTGCCAATGGCTGAATTCACATACAATAATTGGATTCAATCCTCTACCAACTCTTCACCTTTCATGTTGAACTATGGGCTAAATCCTCATATGGGACATGAACCACATACTTGTTGGGAATATGTACTGTTCTTTGCATCTGACACCCATTCCCCACACCTGTTTAGTCATCTTGGTCTGTGTGCATGTGGCTCTAGTATATATAGTAGCACCCAAGTAGCACAAAAGATAACAAATAAAGTGGATGCTCTCCCACTTCTCCTGTTGGGGATATCTCTGCAACTGTCACTACTCAATTCTACTTCTATTCACTCCTTCTTACAGTCCTCCAATGGAGACTGTCCTATATATCATCCTCATTAGCTTTTACTCTGCCACCTTCCTTCTTGCTGGTGTCTCCATACTATACATGCCCACCCTGCATGAGTCCTACTACTACTAAAGGGCTTGCTTGTTGCCTTTGCCACCATGCCATAACATTCCTGCATTAATAATGCTTCCACACATCTTGACTTGGTAACCAAATTCACTGAAGGGCTAAAAAATATCCAAGGAGATGCAGAGATGGCATTGAAGAATGCAGTAGAAGAGATGAAGAAATTCTATGAGACACATTGTGGTAAAACACCTGTGTATAACATTGGAGACAAAGTATGGCTAAAGGCAACAAACATCAACACTGGAAGGCTGATGAAGAAATTGGATCATAGACATCTTGGTGCTTTTGAGGTACTTGAGGCACTTTTCAGTAACACATATTGTCATAAATTTCCAAGGTCAATGAAGATTCATCCCATCTTCCACATTGTGAAACTCCATCCAGTCACACCAGATCTTATTCTGGAACAAGAAATTCATCCTCCACCTCCTCCTATTATCAAAGATGGCATAGAAGAATATGAGGTCAAAAAATCCTTGATAGTCACTTATATC
>QLPN01001835.1:0-26571 GCA_003314395.1 Albatrellus ellisii | reverse complement strand
TGCCACCGCCAAACCCCCTATGCCCGCCATGCCCACCCAACCCCCCTCAACCACTCTGACCCCACATATCATATGTGGTGTGCCAAGAGCTGGTTCCTGGAGGAGCGCCATTGCTTGGCACAAGAAGAATTGGCCTGGGCCAGGGAAGAGGCCTACTACTGGGCCCAACGCACCAGGGCCTTCCCCCACACCACCCCCCAGCGCCCCTGGTTCTTCGACGGGGGTATGCCCAATGGCTTCGTCCCAGCATGGGACACCCTTCCCTTCCCGGCCTACCAGGAATAAACGGAGGGCAGGGGGAGATGGGTCGGGGGACCCCACCAAGCATCACAGGCGACGCATCGCATAGAAGTGGGGGTGATGTTACGAGGCACTTGCTTTGGCACCTCGTAACAGTTTCTTTTTTTCTTTTTCTTTTCTACTTACTAGTAAAGTGTAGTATTATTACTACGAGTGTGAGCTTAGCTCCACTTTACTTAGTAAGGACTCATATTTCCTTTCTCTTATATAGTACTTAAGTATTCACATACTTAAGTGTGAGCATAGCTCCATGTACTATATTAGACTTATCTTTTTCTCTTTATCTTTCTTTATTTATTATAATATTTACTTGCTAAGGACTATTACTATACAATTAGCAAGGACTCCCTTTTCTCGCATCTATTTACCTTTGTTTCTCTCATGTTCATTTTGCGCTTGTGGCTGAGCCACTTATATCACATGGATGTGACTTACTGCGCTTTACTGTGCATTATCGTTTACTTACTGCGCATAACTGCACAACTTTACTATACTTAGATCTCCAGTTTTGTATAAGTAGTTGACAGACTGGCGGTCTTAAACCCCAGTCTTGTCAACTTCGCAATCTAGGGAATCTTCCTTATACTGCGCTTGATCTAAGCTCGTTAACCACTCGCTTCACTCTCTTAAGAATTAAGTCTAAGAACTCTAAGTCACTAAACGTCACTAAGACATCTTATACTCGTCACTCTGGATCCACGAATCATTATTGGTGGAATCATCCTCATAACTATATCATTAATCCCACTCTTCATCATCATCAGGAACCTCTATTATGTTCATCAAGCCAGTATCCAAACCTTGGTTACCAGGAGTAACATTTTAGACCTTCCCTAAGACTGTCCAATAGGCCGCTCTTAGCACTTACCAGGAGCTACCCTGGATCTAGTCCAAGGGATGAGAGGACTCAGACTAAGAAGAGGGGGATGAACCAGCTGTAACAAGCTGGGGTCTATTCGTCTAGCTACCTCCCTACTTATAGTACTATGGAACGGTGCACAGACCAGGCACAGTAACTAAGGGCAGGTCAAGCAGTAACTAAAGTGCAGCATGTGTGGGAACACAGCTTACAGATGTGCAGCAGCTGTGGGAACGATCCCTGAGAAGGCCATAATGACAGTAAGTAAGATATCCAACAAGATAAGATGTAAAAGATAAGATGAAGATATTATCTTATCAGATGATCTAAAGATAAACAATAAAAGAAAGAAATAATAACAGTAGGGAATAAAGTCAGTGGTAGGAGTCTGACAAAGTCCTCAATGCATATAATACATTCATTGCTTGGGCACAAACTCAGACTACTCACCACCTCAAATGCCTCCAAACCAATTGTGGTGGAGAGTTCATGAGCAATGCCCTATCACAGAAACTTACTGCCCTGGGCATAGTCCACCAATGAACTGCACTGTATTCTCCACAGCAGAATGGATGCATGGAATGGTGGAATTGCACCCTTCTTGACCAAGTATGCACCATGCTCCATGGTGCCTGTCTCTCTTCAGGCTATTGGGAACTTGCATTGGATGCCACAGTTCACCTCTACAATCACACCCCATCTTGATGACTGGGATGGCACACCCCCTTTTCTCTCTGGATGGGCTCTGGGCCACCTGACATTTTGTACTTTAGGGTCTTTGGGTGCCTGGCCTATGTGCACACTCCTGAAGAACAGTGCACAAAACTTGAAGCACACACACATGGACTCCTCTTTGTAGGGTATGAGCTGGCCTCAAAGGCCTGGCACTTCTGGGACAAGCAGGCATATCAACTTGTCATTAGTCATGATGCAGTTTTTGATGAGTCCCTTGTCCCACTCCTGCTCCTCTGCTGAAGCTGTTCCCTGATGTGGCACCAGAACATCTCAATTCCTCAGATGAGGGGGACTGGAACAAAGCCCTACTTGAACCATCATCCTCATCATCCTTGTCATCCTTGTCACCCTCTCAATCATCCTTGCCAATTCCCACTGCACTGACACCTATGCCTGTAACTCCACCCTCCACACCAGTGCCCAAACACACTTGCACCCATGCAATGCACATCACACATCTTCCCCAACCAACTATGGTTCCTCCACTTGTTTTCAGAGCCCCAGTACAAATGCATCAGGGATCAGCAGATCACCCTCTGGAAGCTGACACAATCATGCCAGAGCCACTTTGAAGATCTGAGTGTACAACTTGGCAACCCACATGTTTTGAAAACAGCACATATGGCACACAGCCCTTCATGGCAATTGAAGAAGATTCAGATGAAGACAATTTTGCAACCCCTCTTCCAGCTCCCAATTGTTCAACTCTGCTTGCACAGGTGATTTCACATGACCCTTTCACACTGCATGAGGCTCTCTCAACAGCAGATGCACAACATTGGCATGAAGCTTGCAAATATGAGCTCACAGCAATGGCTGGCATGCATACATGGGAACTTGTTGACCTTCTCCCTGGACACAAAGCCATACGAAACAAATGGGTATTCAAGAAGAAGGCTGACAGTCACTATTGTGCATGACTCATCACAAAAGGGTTCAAGCAAGTCCAGGGAGTAGATTACACTGAAGTTTTTTCACCCATCACTCACTTTGAATCTCTCAGGTTCATATTCACCCTGGCCACTTACTTCAACTGGCACATCCATACCATGGACATCAAGTCCATGTTTCTCAATGGAGATCTAGACAAAGAGCTTTACATGCTCCAACCTGAAGGTTTTGAGGACCCAGCCAATATTGACAAAGTCTGCCACATACAAAAATCAATCTATGGCTTGAAACAGGCCTTGCAGCAATGGAACACAAAATTGCACAAAATACTACTCAATGAAGGCCTTGTCCACCTGCATGCTGACACTGATATTTATGTTCTTCACATCCCAGGTGACTCTTCTCATCCAGAAATGGTTGTAGTTGTCTATGTTGATGATATAACTATCTTTGGACATGATTTACAGCACATTCTCTGTCTGAAACAAGCTCTTGCCAAGGCCTTCAACATGCATGACCTAGGTGAGGCTCAAAGCTACCTTGAACTCTGCATCTCATGTGACCATGTTGCATGCACCCTCAACCTAGATCAAATGGCATATCTCAATGACACCTTGGCACATTTTCACATGACTGACTGCAGTCCTGTCACAACACCCCTGCCACCATCTCTTCATCTTGTCAAAAACACATTATTATGTTCCACAGCACAGCATACCCACTATTAATAGCTCATCAGGTCAATCCTTTATTCTACAATTGTCTTGTGCCCCAATAAAGCATTTGCCATCACCCACCTCACACAACACTCTGCCAATCCCTCACCAGACCATCTTTGCACCACCCAACATGTCTTGCATTACCTAGCAGGAACATGCACACTGTGGGTTCAATATGATGGCTCAATGCTGCTCATTCTCCACTGTCAATCAGACTCTGACTGGGCAGAATCACATGACAATCACAAGTCTACCAGAGCATGTCTTCTTTATGTGCAGTGCCACAGTCTCCTGGACCTCACACAAGCAGCATGTCATGTTGCTGTCATCCATGGAAGCCAAGTACATTGCACTCTCATAAACTTCCATGCAAGCTGCCTGGTATCACAACTTTGCAAAAGAAATAGGACTCCATTTACCTCTTCCCATTCTACTGCAGGGAGATAATAAGGGCTCTATTGACCTTGCCAACAATCCAGTTGCAGGATGTGGCACAAAACACATCAACACATGCTTTCACTACATCCAACAATGTGTTGATGAAGGCCTTGTAGTTCTCTTTCACATTCCTTCCACATCTGTCATCACTGATGCACTCACCAAGTCCCTGCCCTGCATCTCATTTGAGTGCTATTGCACTTCACTAGGACAGGTTTAAAAGTGTCCTGAGTATGTCCAGTGTGGGGAGCTGTTGGTTTCCACCTGTCATACAACACTGGACACACTATGGATGCTTATCTGACCCTTAATCATATCTTATCTTCTCTCTTTATGTTTCATGCTCCTCCCTAAACTCACATCACCCTTACTATATAAACTCCACTTTCTTGACCACATACCTCAGCACCTTACACTCTTGCTGAGTTGTTTCTTCTGTGTACACACTCTCTGCATACACCTCTATCTACCCTCATCTCAGATGTGGTCATATGACCTTTTGCTCTTGATCTCTCAAGCATCAATCCTAATCTCTGCAATCACATGTGTTGGGCTAAATGCCTGCTCATTCAACTTAATGATGTTATTGTTGTTCACTGCCCTACCCAGATATTTTCACATATCAGAGCAGGGGTTATTGATTCAGACCAGTTAAAATTCTACTTGTCAATCTTGGTGAAAAATAATTTCTGGTACAACAAAAAGATCAGATTGCTCAAATGATACTCAAACATATTTCACTAGCTGACATTGTTGAAGTCAACTCATTGGATGATACACAGAGGGGAGAAAAAGGATTTGGTTCTACAGGTGTTTCTATTGCTTATCAAGTCACCTTGCCCTAAAAGAGGGGGTATTTGTCAGAACATACCTATTTTTCTTCACATTTTATAATCTATTTCAATCTTATCACTCAAGATCTACTAGAGATATCTTATCTCATCTTATCAGATCATCAGTAGATCTTATTGTGATTATTTATGACTCATTACATATTCATCATCATGTCAATTACTATATCAATATGATTCTATTTCTCACAATTGCTTATTGATGCTATGCAATGCTGCACATTGCTTACTGATATTTCTCACATATGCTGTGCATTCCTTTACTATATGCCTGGCCTATAGTTACATTATATGGTCCATGCACCATATCTTTACATATAAATAGGGCTCTCATGTAGTAGATAGTTCTTTGGCTTTATGTTGACATGGGATCTTGCTCTGTGCCCCAGCACCCACTCCCCACACTTTATTACATCAGCATGGTCTGTGTGCCACATCTTTATGTATATAGGTATCAGATTAGGGACATTGATCTTTAGTTGATCTACTTACATTGCTCCCTCCCATTGCTTGCATCTACACTCACTCTTACTATATTCTGCACAATGCATGGGTTGTAACTATTCTTTCTGAGCTTTTGCCCCATGTGTTCACACCCTCTCCCTCTTGCCTCCTTGAGTGGAGTGCCTTGGTCTCAAGTGACCACTGTGCTGAATGACTGCACATCATTACTTTATACATCTGAGATATCTGCTAGACAGCATGACTCATCTTAGAAAGTATTGTCTCAATCCTTCATCAATCCTTTCCTTCTCACAGTTGTAACCTTGCTGCATAGCATGTGCCTCACAGGCAAGGCAATAGCCCCTGAGCACAATATACAGGACAGTCTCCTTTGGAGAACTGTAAAGGAGTGTATAGAAGAGGAAAGAAGGTGGTAAAGACAGGGGCAGACTATCACACAAAAGTATGAAAGGGAGATGTCTGCTTTATTTGTTATTATACATCACTTTGAGTACTACTATATATATGAGGTCTGAGCATGCACAGACCATGATGACTAAGTAAGTATGGGAAGTGGGTGATGATGTGAAGAACAATATGTAATATTCCAACAATGTCTTTCCTGTAGTCTCTGAGCACCAGTTTACTGGCTGCTCAATACTTGTGCAGGACTTGTGCACCCTGCAGCATGCAGTGATGCCCTGTGTGGGAGATATCAATTAGCTACTAAAATTGTTGCCATATGTTGAGTGGAGGGAGGCATATAAGACTCACTGATGATGGTGTCTGTTACAAGGCACTTGCTTTGGCACCTCATATTGGATGCTTTTCCATTTTCTCTCTTTCTTTTATCTTACTTGCTGTAAGCATAGTATAAACTATGACTGCTAAGAGCAGTCTAGTGGATGGTCTTAAGGATTCAATGTTTGAATACTCCTGGTAATGAGGTGGTTGATATGGATACATCTAATGACAATAATAATGGGGATCAATGAGATAACTAGGAGGATGATGGCCCTGATGATTATGTGAGGATCCAGGGTGACAAAGTCTAGAGATGTCTCAGTGATGCTTAGTGGCTTAGAGAGCTTAGAATTAATCCCTAGAATAGAGTGAGGCTTGTGCATGCAGGCTATGGAAAACAACAGCAGCCACAATGTATATCATAGAAATAGCATAGGCTACTCCTAGCAGATAGAGACTAGAGGGTAGGCACATGCCTGCAGTGGAGAGAGTGTGGTTGCAGATGCAGTAGGCAGAGCAATGTGGTTTAAGTATGCTGCAGGAAGGATATAAGAGTTTGGAGAATAGGATAGGGGAAGTACTCACTCAGATATGTAGTAAGATATCTGAGGGGGTTGTACAGAAGTAGTCCCATCTTATATAGTGAAAGTAAGTAAGGTTAAGGCAGAGAGTGTATGCATGGAGAACAAGGACTACCATATGTGGCAGGACGTACATCATTCCAGAGTGTAGTGTGGAGTGGGTAGTCCAAGGAGATGGGTACAAAGTATTGTATGTGTTTTGTATGTAATGGGTACATGTAGAGGAGTGGGAGAGAAGCCAAACAAAATATGGGTGTGCATGTGTACTGATCTTCAACAAGGCTTGGGTGGGGGGGGGGTCCCTAGATTGTGAAGTTGACAAGACTGGGGTTCAAGACCACTAGTTTTGTTACTACTTATACTAAAGAGATATGTACTTGTGAATAAGGTTCACAGATCAATGAGGATTGTGCAGCAATCAACAAGGTCATGTGACCCTGAACATGTCTATAGTAAGCTATAAGTAAGTAGCTACAAGCATGAGATGACTGAGAGATAAATAAAGGCAAATATAGACATGATGAGACGAGTCCTTGCTAATTGTATAATAATAGTCCTTAGTGATGATGCAGGGTGGGGCAGGCATTGAGGACAAAGAGGAGAGTGGCAGTGAACAGCATTGGGGACAGGGTGTGGATACAGAGGAGGACAAAGGGCAGAGCTAAGGACAAAGAGATGCCAGACATGAGGGTGCAGAGTGTAGACAGAGATGCTTTCCAGAGTATGGAAAGACTTAGAGAAAAGAGAGCAGAGCCATAGACAACAAGGGAAAAGATATAGATGAAGGTATAGAGTTGTAGTGGAGCCACAAAGAGGATGACAAAGATATGACTGAAAGAGGAAGACAGAGCACAGCCAGATGAAGATGTATGAGTAGGGCCACAGATAAGAGATAGAGAGATGAGGTAAGAAGATAAGATGAGTATGATAAGATGTAGATGAGGTGTAGGTAAGATGGATGAGAAGATAAAATGCAGATAAAGAAATGTAGTAATAAGAACTGCTCAGCAGTGTGAACAACAGACAAAATCCAACACTTAGCAAGTAAATTGGAACCCACACATGGTATGGGAACACTCAAAAAGGAAACAAGGAGGAGTGTGTAAACAAGTAAAGGAGCAGGACAGAATCATGGATAGGTACAAGGTGAAGAGTATAACATCAGAGGCCCACATGATGGGCAGACAGAGGGGGAGGATACTGGAGTAGGTGAGTGTGACAAAGGGTGACAGAGCACATGACAAAGATGTGAAAGAGCATGCAACAAAGACATGACAAAAGAGTGACTGGTGGTGACAAGGGTGTAGGGTAAGTATGCAGAGAAGACAAATAGAGAGCAACAAGGCAATGTGCTAAAGTGCTGAGGTGGTTGGACAATTAAGACAAGTAGATATAGTAGAGATGAGATAGATTTGGAGAGGAGTGTAAAATGAAGCAACATAGTAATGGTGGCAAGAGTGGCCACAAGTGATGTGTAATGAGAGACATCTGGCAGAGTAGAAAGTGTCTGGTTTGTAAGATAAGATAAGATAAGATAAGATAAGATAATCAGATAAAGATCTGATGAGATGAAGGCATGGTCAGCATCATGTATTGTACATGGATTCCAACAGATTGGACCAAAGGTGAATTAGGATATAGTGGCAGCCTAGACCTAATACAGGAGTGATAAGGGAGAAACAAGATGGGAGAGCAGAACAAGGGATGCTGGAGCAAAAGGGTCACAGTTCAAGGTCTTATATATGTGTCAATTTTTACCTACCCTATGATGCTGGTCATACTTACATATCCTTATTTCTTTTCTCTTTATGGTTTGAGCTCCTCTTCAACTCTATCTTGCTCTTATGATATCTTCTTTACCTCATCATCATACCACCTCAGCACTTCTGCATATTGCTGAGGTGAGTATCTTCTCCTCTCACTTACTGTTATGAAGCACTTGCTTTGGCACCTCATAATGGCTTTTTTCCTTTTTTCTCTCTTTCTCTTTCATCTTACTTACTAGTAAAGTGTAGTATTATTACTACAAGTGTGAGCTTAGCTCCACTTTACTTAGTAAGGACTTATCTTTCTTTTCTCTATTATAGTACTTAAGTATTTACATACTTAAGTGTGAGCTTAGCTCCAAGTATTGTATTAGACTTATCTTTTTTCTCTTTTATCTTTCTTTATTTATTATAACATTTACTTGCTAAGGACTATTACTATACAATTAGCAAGGACTCACCTTTTTGTTTTCATTTATATTTGTTTACCTCTAGTTCATTTTGTGCTTGTGGCTGAGTCACATTACTTATACAACAGACACAACTTACTGCACACTACTGTGCACTCATCATTGATCAATGAACTTTACTATATTTAGGACTCTAGTTTAGTATAAGTAGTTGAAAGACTGGTGGTCTTAAACCCCAGTCTTGTCAACTTTGCAATCTAGGGATTCTCCTATACTGTGCTTGATCTAAGCTCATCTTCATCTTGCTTCAACCTCTAAGAACTAAGTCTAAGATCTCTAAGTCACTAAGCATCACTAAAGACATCCTAAAACTTGTCACACTGGATCCTCATTTAATCATTGGCAGTATCATCCTCACCACTATCTCATTGATCCCTCTCTTCATTGTCATCAGGAACATTTACTACACTATTCAAGCACACAATAATTACCTTGCTACCAGGGGTATAGTTATCACAAACCTTCCCTAAGACCATCCAATAGGCCACTCTTAGCAGGTTACAAGTATATGATATCTTAGCAACACTTAGTGACTTAGAGATCTTAGACTTAGTTCTTTAGGGTGAAGCAAAACTTAGACAAGCCTGGATCAAGCACAGTATAGGAGAATCCCTAGATTGCAAAGTTGACAAGACTGGGGTTTAAGACCACCAGGCTTTCAACTACCTATACAACAGAGGCATCCTAAAGATAGTACATGTAGTTAAAGTTCACAGATCAATGATGATTGTGTAGCAATCAATGAGATCATGTGACTAAAGACATATCTATAGTAAACCACAAGTAAGTAGCCACAAGTGCAAAATGTGTGTGCACAGGCTATAGCAGACAGCAGCAACTATAATGTATACAAGAGATAGGACATAGGAAAACCCTAATAGAGAGAGGGTGGCCAGCAGCATGCCTGCAGCAAGTGGTGGAGATGGTGAGCACAGAGAGTAAGCAACGCCATGTGCTTTAAGTATGCTGCAGGGATGTGGTAAGAATAGAGAGGGAGTAAGATGGGGAGTACTCACTCAGACTATACAGAAGGCATCTGAGGAGGTTGTGAAGTAGTGTGCCCATCTTATATAGTAAGTAAGGGTAGAGTTGTAGCAGAGAATGTATAGTGAAGTACAACAACTACCATATATAGAGGGGACATGCATTGTCCCAGGGAAGTGAGTGGGTGCTCAGAGTGTGTGTGGAGTAGGTAAGTCTGAGGAGGTGAAAGAAGAAGTGAAGTACATGTTGAGTATGTAAGTGGTAGGTAAGGTACAGGTGTGTGTGTATTGGGAGAGAAGGTGAATGAAAATATAGCATGCACAGAGAATATTCAACAAAATGAACAAGAGATAAACAAAGATAAATAAGGATGAGATAAATGAGTCCTTGCTAATTGTATAGTGATAGTCCTTAGCAAGTAAATGTAGATAATGAATGAATGAAATGAAACACTTTATAGTACTCAGAGTCAACTCACAGTTCAGTATGTAAATACTGTAGTACTATAAAGGAAAGAGATAGAGTCCTTACTATAAGTTGGAGCTAAGCTCACAGCTGCAGTTAATACTATGCTTATAGTAAGTAAGATAAAAGAAAGAAAAAATGAAAAAAAAAGTATCCAATATGAGGTGCTAAAGCAAGTGCCTCATAACAGGAGAGGTAAGATATATACAGTAGGTAAGTACAATATGCACAGCATCCTATGAAGAAAAGAGCAGAAAAAACAACAAGATGGGTGATCTTAAAATCCCAGTCTTGTCAACCTTGCAATCTAGGGATCACTCCTATCTGTGCTTGATCTAAGCTCAAGAAACCTAAGCATTTATCTCTAAGAACTTAGTCTAAAATCTCTCAGAACTCCTTCATGACACTAAGATATCTTTTGCTTCATCATGCTGAATCCTTGGATAATCATCAGAGCTTTCATTCCCCTCATCATATCCTTGATCCTCCTCATTATCATCAGACATATCATAATCAATGTCATCATTACCAGGAGCCTCCAGACCACACTTCCCCAAGACCATACAACAGGCTGCTCTTAGCAGTAACTCAGTGGTTAGAGCACCCACCTGGAATAAGGGAGGTCCTTGGTTCAGACCCAAGCCAAGTCACTATTTTACATCTTATTGGCAGTAGTGCAATTCAACAGTCTCCAGACCTCAATCCCATTGAACATTTGTGGGACCACTTGAAGAAGAAGCTTGGAGAGTATGACAAAGCACCAAGTGGGATGATTGAGCTTTGGGAGAGGGTAGAGGAAGAATGGAACAAAATTGATGCAGCAGTGTATCAGAACTTGATTGAGAGTATGCCTAGAAGAGTTGAGGCTGTGCTGAAGGCAAAGGGTGGCTATACTAAATACTAAATATAAGCAGTTTGTTGGTCAGAATTGCAAGCAACAAAACCCTTCCAATGATATTCCTGTATTAAAATACCCATAGCACTTACATATCTGGATATTACAGAGATGTTAGAGCACATTCTTGAATATCTTTGATATTTTATATATTTTTCTCCTTATAAGGTGTTCAACTCGGAAGTATCAAACATTGAAAGGGTTTTGTGAGTCACTGTAGAGTATTTTCATCTGTAACCCCATAGGGAGGCTCAGATACATCAAAAACCCTGTGACATCATATTCAATACCCTTCATTCCTCCTCTGTTATGCTGCAGAGTTCATCATACAAATGCTTGACCCTTTCTTCATTATACAAGGGAGGAGCAGTTTCTGCTTCATCTTCATCTACCTCTTCAATCTTGACCCTAGAAGGGGAGGGAACAGGAGTAGTGGTAGTGATGAGGGCAGGTAGAGTTTACATGGAGGGTGGGCTAGCTTTGACAGTTCTCTGCTTTTCAGGACACTGACTTGCCATGTGACCAGATTTGCAGCACAAACATCTCCCCTCATGATGATAATGTTCACATTCTTCATCAATGAGTTTCTTCAACCATGTAGTCTCCCAGGTATCCTTTTGTCGATTAATATCCATAGTATTCAGATCCTTGATGGGGGCATCTCTACATGTGAAGAAAGGAATTTTCCCTTTGCATTGTTTGTAATGTTCATGCCAGAGGAGGTCAAGTTGGACTGCAGTCATCATCCAATCTGCAAGAGTTGTAGGTTACTTTGTCATATATAATCAATCAAGGAGTGCATCATTAAGACCCTTCTTGTAATAGTCAATGAGGGTAGTTTCTCCAGTGATCCCAGCTTCATCAGCTAGCACAAGGAATTGGGAATTGTATTCCTTGAGCATTTGAAGGTTGCTTTGAGTTTGTTCATAAATTGAGTATAAGTGAGAGGTGCTGTGGCTCATAGATCTGTAAGGACATAGCAATCAATTCTTGAAGGAGCACACTGTACCTTTTATTGAAGGAGGTTGCTTGGAAAAGAAGAGAATTGTGTTCTCAGTCTCTTTGTAGAAGACTGAGGGGAAAGAAAACAATGCAAAGGAATTTTTTCTGTAGGTAGTGTCCATCTGTATCATCCCTGAGTCCCACAAGTCCATGTGGCACAATCATACTATTCACACTATCGCCCAGTCGCATTATCACACATTTACTGTCACACATCGCTGTAATCTCCAACACCTTTGGTCATAAAGGACAGGATGAAGACGATTTTCTGAACATCATTAGTGACAACATCAACATTGGCGGTGAGGTATAATTTGCATTGTACAACGAAGGATTTAAAACCCTTTTTGTTGCCGTCGTACTCGGCTGGTTTGTTGATTTTAAAAGCGCACGCGATGTGTGTGGACATGGCAGTGGCGGGGTTTGGTTCAGGTTCTCAAATGGGAGCAAGGAAAGATTCAGTAGGTAGCGTGGCATTTTGGATCGTACCAGCAAAGTCTATGGGTGGTAATGTATGGGCTATCGATGTTGCTAGCGTTGAGATGTATGCCCGTGTTCAAAATTCGCCAATCGGCGTCGCCGAGGTATTCGACTGCGTGTCCTTGATAGAGGACAGCGTCACGCCGGGGATTGTAAACAAACCCAGCGGGTAACGGGCCCGGGAACGGTGCCAAGGTTGTTCGGGCGTCGAGGATGAGTTTAACCTAATGCTAATGTCAAGGTTTGCACACAGGAATGTGACCAAACCCTAATCAGGGGTAGGTGGAGCTCCACGGGCGAACGTTCGGGTTGGAGAATGGACAGGCAGAGAGCGACGACGCTCAAATGCAACTGGATAAACAGAGAACATAGATGTACAAGGTACAAGAGCTTAAACTGAAGTTGTTGGACATATGTAGGGGGCTGTTATAGTAATGTGTAGCCGGGATAAGAATGAAATACAGGGACGTACGAAAAGGGGAACGGACTCGCGGTTGCGAGGTTGCGCTCGCTGTCGAGTCATCGTGACTCGATATAGAACTGAATATCGTACAATCTGGAAATGTGGAGTAGAATCATCGATAGGAAGAAGGAAGGAAGGAAAAGAAAGAAATTCTGACAGCACCCGTACTCGTGAACACCGTACCCGATACCGAACCATAATTCACAGTATCATACGAAGCCCGCGGTATGGGTGTTTTACCATATGGTTGGTAAACCCACATGTCTTTAATTTTTTTTGTTGGTTTCCACACAATTTCAAAAGGTGTTTTCCTTCCTTCTTTCTTACTTTTCATTTGTGAACTATACTAGTACAGTCTGTTTGTAAGTATATTCCCACTACCATTAATCTTGGTATGTGGTTTCAGGTTCAAGTAGGGATCAGACAGAAGAACAAAAAAGGGAATCATCGAAACACTCGAGAAAGCAAGCGAGACATTTTCAGTCCCATGACTGTCAGCGGCTCCAACACGCATGGAAACTTACAAGTCTAGACCCAGGACTACTGGCAATTGACCCTGGCAGCTATTCGCATGAAACGCTTCCTCGTCATGGGCTCTGACCTCGCGCGCACTGCGTGTCGGACGTAGACATGTGTCATTGCAAACATAATTAGTGTAAGGATGCCATACAATAAAGAAACACAGTATATGGTATAACAAGAGTACGATAAGAGGACGTGCGCACGACAACGTAGCAAGGGACAAGAATCGAGATCACGGGAAGGAATATCGATCATGGCGTCTAGATCTCGTCGTCTGAGATTTCCTCACCCCTCTTTTTCCGCGCCATGCGTTCCTTCTTGAGCTTGCGGGCCTCTGCCGACGTGAGCTTCTTTTGCTTATTCGCATCGATCTTGTTGCCCATAGCATCGTATTGGTCGTCATCGACGCCGTCCTTTTTGCCGATGCGAGGTCCTGATCCCTGACCCTCCACCCAGTTGTGGCCTGACGCCTCGAGGCGACCGTCGCGCATGGCCCACACCTCCTTGCACAGCGACTCAGAGAAGTCACGATTGTGTGTGATGATAAGCACACCACCCTCGAAGACCTTGAGCGCCTCAATGAGCGCAGCGAGTGATTCACGATCGAGGTAGTCTATGAGCGAGTCCGATGAGCAAGGTGAGGGTGAATGAAAAGCATGGCATCAGACATACTGGTCGGCTCATCCAGGCAGATGATGTGGGGACGACGCCATGTCGCAGCACCGAGTACAATCTTAACCTTTTGACCACCGGAGAGACCCTGCATGGTGTTGTGTGAGACAAACTCGGGCTCGAGACCGAAATCAGCAAAGTGCTTCTCAATCTCGCGGCGGACGAGAGGACGAAGAAGACCGAGGCGCTGGGCCTCACGAGTATCAACTTCAATCACTTTCTGTAAACATTTCCTTATTAGAAAAGGCTCATCGCACTTATGCTTCGTCACGTACCTTCTCAAAGCCGCGCTTGACGAGCTCATCACGGGGCAGCCAAATGTTCTCAGACGACGAGAGACCCTTGAATGAAACCTCGTACTCGTACGACTGCTTCAACTTCTTGCGCGTAATGATCTCGTCGATAAGGCGTTTCTGGCCCTCAACGATAACGAGCGAGCCATCCTTCATCTTCTGTTGCTCCTCTTCCGAAATCTGGCGATTAGCCTTGCTCATCTCCTCAAGATCCTCACCGGTCTGGTAACGCCACAGCATGTACTCCAGAGGTGTCTTTTCGAGGTGGTGATCAATGTGGTGGAACGCATGCTGAGCAACGTAACCGATGACCAGGTTGGGGTGTTTCCAGACCTCACCGCCCTTGTTGGCTTCCATCTCGCCAGTAAGGAGCTTGACGAGGGTAGACTTTCCGGAGCCGTTGGGGCCGAGGACGGCAACACGGGAGGAGAGAGAAACTTGGAGGGTTATGTCGAAGAGTTGCTGCACAGGCTGTGTGGGGTACTGGAAGCCAACCTTGCGCATCTTGAGTAAACTCTTCTCCTTAGTCTTAACACCTTCGAGCAAGGGCGGGTCGGGCAGCTTGAACTTGTAGTCCTCAGCGGCCTCAAGGGTATAGTAGGACTTCGCTTCAGGAACCTGCTTGACGAATGCCTGAAGGTCACCCTTGTAGCGACGCAGCTTAAAGCGGTTGAGGTGAAGGACGTCGGTGATTGTGTTGTTCAAGAAGCTAGAGTCGTGCGAGACAATGACTACATAGAAACATGATGAGCACTGGACAGAAATAGAGGGCAAAAGCACATACTGGAAGTGCAGTGAGTCAGACTGGTAAGATAGTTCTCAAGCCAGGCCACGTTGACAACGTCCAAGTGGTTAGTGGGCTCATCGAGCAAGAGGATATCAGCCTTGAACAGCATTGCGCGGGCGAGCGCGAGCTTCATCTTCCAACCACCAGAGAGACTGCCGATAGCGTGCTCCTGCCTCTCGTCGCTGAACCCGACAGAGGCCAGAGTCTCGACTACTTCCTGCTCGCTGGCAAGAATACGATTGTCGGACAGAATGAATTGGAGGACGGAGGTCTCGGCCTCGCTGCCGTCGATATCGTGCTCGACGTAGAAGGTACGGACCTCATCAGGGGAGGGGAAACCCTCGACCTGGCCGTTCGTGATGGCGCGCATTAAGGTGGACTTGCCGGTACCATTCTTACCGCAGAGACCGTAGCGGTGACCACGCTTCAGGCGGAGGCTCGCAGTATTGAGTAAGATCTTGGCACCGTAGGCGAGCGAGAACTGGCAGTTGCAAAGATCCTCGCCTTCCTCCTCGTCCTCAGGCGCCTCCCCATCATTCGAGTCTTCGGTAGCAGAGCGAACAACCCATTCACGAGCGATTGAAACGGCATCAGGCGATTGCGCGAGGAAACCGAGGTAGGGTGTAAGGGTATCCCACTCTGGAACGTCGAAGTTCTTGAGGTTGGAGAGGTTGGCAGCCAAGCCAGAGACGTAGACAGTGACTTCGTCGGCGGCGGAGGGAGCCGGGTTCGCGCCAGCCTTCTTGTAGATGGCGATGAGCGAGTTGGCGAGCTGACTAGCTTCGACCTGTTTCAGGGGTGGGAGATCAGAGCCATCGCCCGTCGGGACTTCGCCAACCTGACGAAGAGTCGCGATAGCACGGCCGACGACGCTGCGCGCTTCGGGGTCACCAATGATAGTTTCGACCTTGAGAAGGCCGGGGAGAAGCTTCGGGATGAAGGGTCGAACAGTGATGGCAGAGTCAACGAGTTTTGACATGTTATCAATAATGCTATAATTAGGTGCATGTAAGCCACGAAAAACTCCGTAGCAAGGAAGAAAATTTCCTTACACAGCAACCTTGCGCTTGGTAGTAGTCAACTTCTCGGAAAGACCACGAGAAAGAAGAGGCACCATCAAAGAAAGAGTAGGAGAGTCGACCTCAGAAACGAATGTAGTCGCCGAGAGAAGCTGAATAGTTTTCGGCACCTCCTCGACTGGATTAATAAGAGCCTTAATGAGAGCTGGGATGAAACGTTCTATATCCTTGTTGGAAACCAGAGCGGTAGCCTTCGTGAGTGATTCGCGAGCAGCCTTCTTCACTTCAGCCTTGGTGTCCCAGATAGCTTCAGAAAGAACAGGGACAATTTCAGGCATAAGCTTGGCGGTCTGGGCGGGGGCACTAATGACGAGCTGGTCGAGGATGGCGAGAGAGCCAGTCTTAACCTGCCATTTTCCGGCCGTCTTGATCTCGTGAAGAAGAGCGGGAAGTAGAGATGTAGTTGCCCAAGGGTTCGCCGCGATCACATAGTTCCTGACAGCCTCAACGGCCGCTGTCCGGACAGCGGGCATCTTGTCGGCGAAGGTCTCAAGGAGAATGGCATAAATACCAGAGGCGAAAAACGGTTCGAGAGCCTTCACAGCAGACTTGGAAATAGCGGAAATAGCCTCCGCAGCGCCTTCACGAGCGGCAGGGGACTTCTTATCGGCAAGAGCGTTTATAACGGCTTCTATGAAAGCATTGGACTTGATGGCGGATGGGCCGTCCTTTTGAACGAGGGAAACAAATGCTCCGACAGC
This sequence comes from Albatrellus ellisii, assembly GCA_003314395.1. Classification (NCBI taxonomy): domain Eukaryota; kingdom Fungi; phylum Basidiomycota; class Agaricomycetes; order Russulales; family Albatrellaceae; genus Albatrellus; species Albatrellus ellisii. The sequence continues at coordinate 9,430 of QLPN01001835.1, read as the reverse complement.
AGGCTGGCGGGCAGCCTTGTCGGTGACGAACAACGAAGCAACATTGGTTTGGCCATCAACAGGGCCATTGGCAGCGGCCTTGAGGGAAACGGGGGTGGGGATAGTAGTAGCGGCGGCTGTGGCAGCAGGCATTTCTACAATCTATCAAACACTGAATGAGCGCCCGGGGTTGGCTAGCAACGAGAAGCACCCTAGGACAAACCTTGGAAGATGCTATGGTGAAAATTGTCTATGCGAATGCGCACGAAGGCAACAAGGACAGAAAAGCTTCTAAGTCTATATGTAGGTGGCCGGAGCCTATCGAACGAGGTGAGTGATGAAGGAAATGGATCGGATGGGCCTAGCGCACCTCTAAGAGAACAGTGGGGGGGAGAAGTGAGTGATGAAATTGAGCGATGCAAAATCACTTGTCTTATAAGCCAGCATGGGCGGAGTCCGAAAAATGAAGATGGGAGTTTTCCAGACCGGTGCCACTCGAGACACCGCCCGATGACATACCAAATATGGTCCATCGTACCGCTTACAAATAACAGCTGAGGACGCGGGTTTACCCCACAATGCCCCATCGTGCGTGCAGCTGCATGGCACTAATGCACAAAGATCAAAGGACCCTGCTAGGCACATGTATTACCCCTTATCAAGAATAGCACATTCAATGGTCGCACTCCGCGTACAGCGTGGCGCCTACACGGCTTCTATCATTTCACGCCATCATTCCTTCTCGTTCAAATTCGCGAACGTCAAAGGCAGGAATTGCTGCCATGCACACAATCCGATCAGCAAGGCAACTCATGCCATCACGGATTAGGAAAGATACGCACATAACCGCCTGCCTCGTAATGCTTGCTGTTGGCCTCCACCCAGTGTAGCCGGAGCGCGTGCAAAAAGGCAGACAACCCCTATCCCCGGATATGAAATCAGTATTCCGTGAATGTACAAGTCGTACCATCGATACCGCCGGTTCTAGGTACGTACCTCCATGATGCATAGAACGAACACCGTAAGCGCAAACCACAACACAAGCATGATAGCTATCGCAATCATGCCAAAAATCCCGGAACTCCCGAGGACGTTGGCGAGGGTCATACTCCACAACACCTCAGATAGCTGAGCATGCGCAAGTGACAGGGCCCAAAGTCGAAGGTAGGAAGCCGTGTGTGAAATGCAGCCTAAACAAAACTCAATGGTATGAATGACCTGATGTATCACCACCTCGCTGAAATCGTGCTGCTCCTGCAGGTGATGGTGATCAGTCGTAAAGCTGTATGGGACAGCGTATCGATTGGACTCACATGCTGCTCACCCATCTCTTCACCAATGGCATGCCCATTCCCTTCCTCCTCGTCTTCCAGAAGATCATCATCACCCCGCCCATTCAAATCGCCGTCTAGCCCCACGGCGTTCCCGTGCGCTAGACCTAGACCAATGTAACCCTCGCCCTGGATATTCTTCATCTCCTTCCATTGCAAATATGGCTTCGCACAGAGCATCCATGGCACGCAAACGAAAGCAAGGAGCAAAAGGACTCCTTGTACAACACTTTGACCTGCATACAACTGCGTGCCCTCCTCGATGGTGCCAGGAGAAAGGAACATCGAGATAAGCATGTTCAAAAGCGAGGGAGGTGCAGTGGAGCTGTTGGACCAATCAACGGTCCACTTGTATATGATACATATGACAAGGTAGCCGAAGATAGATTGAAAGAAGATCATTTGAGGGATGAAATTAGTATAAATTTCGAGCGGACGCTTGAAACGAAAATGGTTTGGGACTTGAAGACAGAGTGCAAACGTCATCTAAAAGAACATTAGCTAGACTGATACAAAAACAAGGAAAATGCTCACATGGATAACCCCCAAAACAATTGACATTTTCATCTTGTAGGAGTTCGTGAATATCAACGCGTTGTCTGCGCCGTGCCATCCTGGATCCAAGCCAAATGGGTAGACTCGCCCATTGAACGTCGCTTCGATCACGCCCTCGCCGTCAGGCCATGTCCACCCAGTTGAGAAGAGATCCAATGTCTTCGAGAAAACGTCATTGTAGATGAAACCGGTGTATATCGAGAACAGCCCCATCAAAAGAATGATGTAGCGGCCACTGTACAGAAATGATCAATCCCAAAATAGACTGTAATCAGAAATAGAATGTCTTACTAGAAGAAAAGGCTGAAGATTTCACCATAATCGGCTCGAGCCAGCTTCCTTTCATTTAAGATCATGAAGATTGCAGCGACAGCGATGATGGCCCCATGCCCAATATCGCCGAACATAACTCCAAACAGGAAAGGGAAAGTGACGACAGCGAACAAGCCAGGATTGACTTCCTGGTAAGTGGCAATACCATAGCTATCCATTATAGTCTGGAACCCTTCCGTGAACTTGTTTGTACGCTGGAACGTGGGCGGCGTCTTGTTCGTGAGTAACTCATGGAGGATGGGCGGCACGGTAGTCCCTGACTCCTCCTGTCCCAGATATCAGCAGGAGGTCAGAATATATGGGTAAAGTGCAGTATACCGTTGCATGGCGTAACGCCAATTGAATAAGAGCGATATCTCGAGTAGGACACCAACCCTCGGCAATGAGTGTCTTCCGCCTCACATCGTAATTGAACAGATTCAAAGTCTCATAGATGAGCTTCTCCTTCCTAACCACATCCTGCCAACTAGCTAGACGTTCACCAATCCTTACGAGTTCTTCCCGACGCGTTGACCCTGTGTTGAGAAGAACCAGCCCCAAGTCCTCGATGCGGGTGTTCACGGCACGTAGACTGTCTGCTCGTTTATCCAAGTTAGCGTCGATAGGATGCAGCGTCGCACCCATAGACTCTGCAACCTTGCGAATCTTCACCAAGAGCGCATCTCCATGGGCGAAAATGATAAACACATTCTTGCGCGTCTCGACGCCAGTCACTGGATCGACGAACGGCTCCGAAATGTCTGTGTGATTCATGTACAGGTTTCCACGCAGGACACGCCAAAGTACGCGCTCAAACGTCGAAAATCGCGAGCGATCGATAGTGCCCGCGACGAACCTTGGAGGCACATATGATCAGAACACTACGTACAAGAACATGTGGATGTGAGCCTACTCAAGGTCGAATTGAACGTCAGAATCAGCGTGGTACTGGCTCTCGCGATCATCATGTTGCAGTAAGGGGGCAGAACTGTCATCGAATGAGGAGCGGATCTCTGAGTGCTGCACCCTAGCCTGAGGAGATGCAAGGCATCAAAACAATCTGATGAATAACTATGGCAGCTGCCGTACCTGTCTAAAGAACACGTCTGTCTCCTGAAGGACATAACGCGCCTCGATCAGTTCCCGCAGCCGTCCACTCAGCAACTCGTAGCTCCCATTCATTTCCAACAATTTAATCTCATGCTCAGCCAAGGTCACATCAAGCTCGTCCATTGTCTGAGCGGCGCGGGGACCAAAGGTGATGAGTGGTGCCGAATCATACAGCGGCCTTATAGGTATTTTGTCCTTCTCCTTCTCTATCTGCGCGCTGAAAAACCGCACGCGGCGCGCCATCTCGTCGACGCGCCGGATCTCCCCAATAAAGGAACGTTGGAAGGGGTTAACATCAGGGTTCAGCTTTGACCCATCGGCCCATTGTCAGACAAGCGTCATACGGGACAGTAGAATAGTACGTACGTCCTTAAATTGGACGTTTCCCAGCTCCCCGAGCTCTGCAACGGTGTCGTGTGCAACCTCCGCAGGTACGAAGAGTTGGACAAGGCTCATAGCCTCCGAACCTGTATGCCAAGAGTCAGAATATATAGTGCAACTATACTGAAGCAAACTTACGGAATAAGCTGGGGTAGTCATTGACTACCGAGCCAGCCATATTTGATGAAGTGGAAAACGACACAAATCAAGGTATCAGTAACCAAATTCGATGTGTACGTTCAGAATGGGTTGGAGGTCGACGGCACGATTTCTTCCCGGTATGTTGACTGCGGTTTGTACAGCGGGGTTTCAAATAAAGGCTGATCTCTATTCGACCTTACTTTAGGGTTGGGCTTTGCGAACTCCTAGTCTCAACGACTTGATGAGCATTTCGACAGCTCTGCCGCTGCTGAACAGTTCCTAAGTGCACATCCAATGCCGTAGTCAAGCATGCACATAGCCAATGTCCCATTAATACTCCTTGATTGGCTACCCCCCCAGTCAAACAAGTATAACGGACGCTTCGCAGGCCAACTAACGACCGGGTCAATTCATCGAGGGCATACAGCACCTAAGTCACCCACAACTGCATATTCCTCACTCCGTCTTACTTCCCTTGCCCTTCTTCGCGTCGCGGTCGTCGCCTGCGAGCCACAATGCAGAAAACAAGAGGAACGCACTGCTCGTGCTGATAGCCCCCGCGTAGTAAGGCCATGCTGCGCTGAGGAACCGCGGATAGCCGTCATGACGGGGTGGGACAACAGGTACAGTCGTTGAGCTGAATAGATATGACCATCTACAACGACTGTATGAGTACGACAGCACCTCACTTGCAAAAAAACCAACGCACCCGCGACGCTTGTAGTTGATCACGAACTTGAACACACCATGGCGGTCGGGTGCACGGAACGTCGTGGAGTACTTGCCCGGCTCATCAGAGGCGGGAAGAAGAGCAGTGCGAACATGAGGATCAAGCATTGTAAATTCAAGTTGTAAATCGTGGATGCCGGAAAACGGCACCCATTTCCCAGTTTGGGGGTTGAACTGAGAGATGTGGACATCAAAGACCTATGGCGAGTCGGAATCAATAATTGTAAGCAGAAAGATGAAGTGGGCAAGAACTGACGATGTTGTCGTTGATGGTGTACTGCTCGCGAGGAGTCGTCTCATTAGCAAGGTGATGGTGAGTGCTATCGATTCTGAGGGCAAACTTTTCCCTGAACGTCCATGCCGCGATATCACGAGCGAACTGCTCGTTGCCACTCTTCTTGTCTCTGAAAAAATGTTTAGCTCCCCGCCATCGGCAGTCACAAAATGCTGAATTTACCTGTAGAGCTTCATCGCAAACTCGTCACTAAAGACGTCTAGACCGCCAACCCATGTCACACGGGTGTTTTTTGCTGTCTGGAAGCCAGTAACGACCCCCATCGAGCTACCGGCCCAGAGACCTTCCCCACCCCTCTCAGATGCATCGTACAGCGCATCCGCACCCGAGTCCTGCTCAGTATCGGCAGCAAAGCTCTCGGCCGGTGCATGCAAGATGGGCACTAAGTATGGGTTGCTGCCGTGCGCGAATGGGATGCCAGAGAAGTAGATGGGCGCAATGTTTGGAGTGAGAATGGGGTGAGATGGGACGTCAATAGGAATGACTGTCGGCAGGGTGTTGCGCTCAGGGAAGTGCGAAACAAGGGGTGTTCCTGGAGGGGGAAGGATGAGGGAAAACTCCGCGGCGAGGGAGGACACTGGGGTGTGCCTAGGACCCAAGGCGACGAGAAGGTTCGTATCGGCGGACACGAGATTGACCAGGGACTGGGGGGTGATATCCGACGAGAATGCTATGGCCGTAGTCGCTGATGAGCAAATACAGCTTTTCGTAAGGTCATAGGATATGTACCTTTGGTATCTGGTGCAAACAAGATGACATGGGAGAACGAAGGAACGTCGTCCTCTATAATACGTGGAGTCTCTTCCCTTGGCGATCGGAAGGTAAGGTCATAGCCTTGCTCTGAGAACGTCGTTGAGTCAGCCTGGACGACGCATGTTAAGTAAGACAGACGCACTTTCGAGGTTGTCGAAGAATATGGAGAAGTTCTCTCTCTTCAGGTTTGACTGGAGGACGACCAAAACAGAGTCACCAGAGCTCGACTTGGCTAGCGACAGCGTGACCAGGCCGAACAAAGACACGGCAAATGAAGAAAGGAGACGCATCGTGGCTACCAGCAAAGCTGGTTTTTATTTATTAGAGAGAGAGACCGAGATGCAGAAGAGAGAGGACGATTAGAATTGCAGCAGCCTGAGCCTGAACTTCCACGTCAGCATCAATATGCTACGCTGCTCTATATTTAGAAGACTTTCGTCGATACGGTAACTTATAACCAATCAGGATGCGTGACACGCCGAAAGGCCGCCAACAGCCCGTCACTGTCTGCTCTGTGAAGCATGTACTAAAGCTAGTGCGCACATTGAGCCTGGAACCATCGAGCCGCCAGTTTATACATAACGTATTGGTTGAGAACAATGACATTTTGCACCAGCGTTGTGCGGCCGTGACCTGGTCACTCCTGTCACCCTTGGAAAGTCCACGGGTACTAGTACCTAGAGTCTACTTACCAAATATAGCAATTACTAGTTGTGCACAGGTTAGGTATTGTGCATTCAAACTAGGCGTGTAGATGCATCATGAAGCAACGAATCGGCTGTCCGTTCTTATAGAGTCCCACCAAAACAAGAAGGAAAAAGAAGCAATGAAATGGTGGACCCTCCTCTTCCTCCCTTGTGTACGGCTTCGCTCTACCTCACCTCAGCTGTGGCTTACAAGCTGCAGAAAGTGTGAGACCCTCATCATCGTTGATTGACGTATCCTGTCCACCTGCACAAAATTAGCCACTTGCAATTGGGTGGAGTGTTTCGGCACAACTCTGAGAAGTCCCGAAACCGCCTGAGCACGGAGATGTTGACCTCGCTCGGGGAGCTCAAGACACACATACCCAAAATTGAATGACTTGACTCTTCATTTTTCGCTCACAGGCCACCAGAGACACGGTTTCGACCGACTTCAGAAATCTCGGACCTCAGCCATGGCGGACAACTCAACCAACATCTCCCACATTTTACTAGTATCCTGACTCGATGAGATGAGTCTCAATTGCAGAATGACTGCCTTCTGCTAGGTCTTGGAGACTAGAGCCGAGGACTCGAGGGGAGATATCATGGAGCTCTGGACATCGGTCGAGATTATATCAGTGGTGTATGCCGGAAAATCTTGTCTGAGATAAATTCATTGTCTCGCCCTTGCTATCTTGGTGAGCTTCCATCAGGGTGTTGGAACTCAAGTATGATTCGAAACCGGCAAAGTCCATTCGTCAGCGGGCCGAGGTATCGAAGACACCATTCAAGAATACGCACCGTTGTGTAGACAGGTCACAATCAGACACATCCATCCCTTGGCAGACCTACATATCGATCTACAGCCGTGCGTTTATTCTTCAGTCTCACTGGCATTTGATTATAACATATGCATCTTCCATGCCCATCGTTCAGTATACTATATTGTTCGCGGAAGAGCTTCGGGTTCAACTCTATAGGTTCTCCATCTATCAACAAAGTCTCTCTTCCAGAGTGCTAGCAACCCTGTGGCGGCGGCAACACGAACACACAGCACTCTAAGGGACAGCCGCTCGGCGTGACAGCTGAACATGTGACTGTACGAGGACGTCACAGCACGACATATGGCACCGTATAGCGCTGCATACTTGCCAAGAGATGACCCTGCGGAGGACTCTATAGCTCAAGCTACTCTGCGGTACTGCCGTAGTAAGTGTCCGATCCTCGGATTATCTCCATCTTATCTCCAAGGACATGGCTGGATACGCATGAGAAACTGAAAGGTTTCGGTCAAATTCTCCACCTTGTGGTGGAGATACCATCAACACAAAGTCCCAAGTCATATCTTTTCTACCATAACGTATACTCTCTTTGATATGACACAAAGGCCTGTCCCCGCCTAGATGGAAATGAAATTCTATTGAGTCTACCGAGGAGCTGTGTGGATATTACTTTCGTCAAACACTGTATAAGAAGAGCTCGGCCTGCGAATCTAGCGGTCAGCAGAGGCTCTGGAGGGGGATGTTGTCGAGGCCAGTACAAGACGAGAACAAGGATGGACGGGCCACGTCATCTGGAAGTAGCGTCTAAGCGCTCATATCGGACCTCAAGGGCTGTCGATATATCAGAGGCGAGGTGGCGGGAATATTAGACCGGCTAGAGAAAGAACAAATCACGTTGCTTACCGTAGATGGATATTGCGGCGCCACGGATCGTAATGATCTTGGTCGCGCATTGACTCCTGCTGTGCGCTGCCAATTTAGGTAGCTCTGATGGAAGCAAAAATGAGCACATTGTCCGAAAAATGAAATCGATGCCATGTCAATGCGATAGTCTAGACTGCCAACATCAAATTGTGGACTCACGCGAGATTCACATTTATTGCAAGTGTTCGTTGAGGATTTTGGTCAAACACACTAACGTCCAAATCGAACTCTGTACTCTAAACTCTTCCCCATCAATGGAAACCTCGACAAGCGACATGTGGAACGGATACATGGATGTGGGAGATCAATGCTTGGATGAACAGTATGGACTTCAGTGGCCCAGAACACTATTCGGTGCGTAATGTACCCTTTGACTCGACAACATTATTGAACATATGAGAATTATCAGAACGTTGAAGGGTACACCTTTGGTATTAAACCTAGTACCTCCATCTTCACCCCCCCAGCCCCACCACCATGCCCCTCCAGACCTCCATCCGTACTGGTTCCCTGTTCGCTGCTCCAGTCCGGATCTCTGTCACGGCTCGTGTCCTGGTCCCCGACCCTGATCAGATCGTCGCCTACGCCCCTCCACCCACCTCCTTCTTGACCCCCATCACGGCCCTAATCCATCATCCCATCCCCATCATTCCTCCTGTTACAATTCCAGTCCCCCCACCCATCATTGCCTCCATCCCCGATGATGCACCTGCCCACATCCCTGGCACTGGTCCCTTCTTTGATGGGGGATGGACAGGTCTCAGGCCTAATGTGAGTCTCATTCCGTTCTTGCCTCAATGGTCCATCTCACTGTCACCCGGTCATCCAAGTTACTAGGATACACATGAGCCCAATCCCAATGATCCTGCACACCAGGGATCAATGGCAAGCTGGGCTCCCAACCACCTCTATGGGGTCACATCCACCTCGTCTAGGATAGAGACTGGGATTGCAGCCCCAGGGAGTCAACCCTTAACATCGACCATGCACACACCAGTAGGCAGTGCGAACAGGCATCAGGAGCATGCACCGAGTGCTCCAAGTCTCATCCCTGGGCCTCAATCCCTGCTCAATCCCTCAACCAGCCAGGAACAACAGACAATGCTCAAGAACACAGTGTAGGTGGGTATGCCCGAGGTGTCAATCCACATTCAAACGCAAGTACAATGCCAGGAAGCACATCGAGGCAAAGCACGACCCACCTTGATACTCCTGTGATACCTGCGGTGTGCAGTTTGGCCCCAAGGTCATCCTCAAGAAACACCTAGAGTCCAAGGAACACAGCCGCCGCCTTGATGGCACCATACGTACGAACGGCAGGAGGCCAGGTCGCCCATCCAAATATCAGGGATAAGGAGGTTTGGGAGAAGGATAGGGGAGATACAAAGGCGAAGATTGACTGAGCACAGGTGAAACTTACATGTTTCGAGGACACAGGAGGAGCAGTGCGCT